>JAECUM010022599.1:0-30000 GCA_016617855.1 Megalonaias nervosa | reverse complement strand
ATATTCTGTGCAGTGTTGGGAAGTAATGCGTGAACACTCAAATTAACGTAGTGAATCAACTTTTTATATTATTTTTACCGGTTAAATGAAAAAAATGCATTGTCCTACTTTTAAAATTCCAGCAGATATTTGTAATGTTTTAATTCCCTGGACAATATTGCAAGGTAAGTACATTTACACACTGGAGAAGTTATCTTCAAGTGATTTATTTGCATTTCTTTCATGTCGACGTAGTTCTTATCTTCTTTTATGTTTCAATCTTTGCATAGTTGCATCTAAATCGTTTACACAAATGTATTTTCTGTCAGTTAAAAAACTCGATCATTGGATTGAACTTCATGATGAATTATTACTATGAGAAAACAAAGGTCACTTCGATTGATATTGGTGGACATAAGCTTAAAAAATAATAACACTGCGTCAGAAAGATATTCTAAAAATGTAACGGCGATTTCTCAAGCTATTCTAGACCCAATTTATGGTATTACTGAATTCTTTTCTATACACAGGTTGTGAATATGGTGACAAAGCAACTGGATGCAATGCAGGAAATTGTGCTTTTTATGACAACACATCGCTGGCACTTTGCTGTAAAACATGTTATGTGCCACCAACTACCACAACAACAACTACAGCACCTACCACAACCACAGTAATACACACTACAATCACAAACGCCCCTACTACAACCTCAACAACAACAGTCCGAACAACAACCACAACAACAGCTCCAATTGCATCCACACTAGCAGCAACCACAACCTCAACGTCAGCATCTTCTAAAGCAACTGCAACAACGGCAGCTCCAACCCCAAGTAAAACAACGACAGCTCCAACCCCAAGTATAACAACGGCAGCTCCAACCCCAAGTACAACAACGACAGCTCCAACCCCAATTACAGCAACGATAGCGGCAACGATGATGACAACCGGCTCGACCACAAAAGCAACTACAGCAAACCCTACGACAACATCAACTGCACCTGCTGCAATCACAACTACTGTAACCCCAACAACAAAGACAACAATTGTCATAACTTCTACCACAACGGCTGCATCTCTACCCACAAATACAACGACAGCAGCTCCTGCCACAAACACAACACTGCCAACAGTCACAACCATAACCACAACAACAGCAACAACAACGACTGCATCCACATCCACAACTACATCTGCCTATACTGATACCACGAGGATTACAGCCCCAAACTCAACCACAATACCTCTCGCCACAGCCACAACTACAGGAACTCCTAACACAACAGCAACTGTACCTGTTACAACCACAACGACTGCTTCAACCACAACGATTGGAACCCCAACCGCAAACATAACAGCTGCCCTTACTTCTACAACAACTACGGCAATCCCACCGAAAAATACAACGATAGTAACTGTTACCACAACTACAACAACGCCATCAGTCACAACCATAACCACATCAACATCGGTACCTATTATATCGACCAAGGCTACAGCCTCATTATCAACAATAACAGCCCCTACCACAACCACTAGAACGACAACATCAATTGCTCCTATAACAACCAAGATTACTTTAAACCCAGTCACAACGATGACAGTGACAGCAGCCTCCACCACATCCACAGCACCTACAACAACAACAAAGACTTCATCCCCATCGACTACTACAGCAACCTCTACTGAAACAACGAAGACTGCAGCCCCCAACGCCACCACAATATCTCTCACCACAGCCACAGCAACTACAGGAGCCCTTAACACAACCACAACTGTACCTGCTGCAATCACAACGACTGTAACCCCAACCACTAACACAACAGTTGCCCTTACTTCTACAACAATTACGGCATCCCCAACCACAATTAAAACGACGATCGCTCTTACCACAACCACAACAACGCCAGCAGTCGCAACCATAACCACGACAACACCGGCACCTATCATATCGACCACAACTACAGTCTCATCAACAACAACAACAGTCCCTACCACAAGCACTATAACCACAGCATCAGTTGCTCCTATAACAACCAAAATGACTTTAACTCCAGTCACAACGACAACAACTACTACCACAACTACAACAGCGACAGCAGCCTCCACCACATCCGCAACAATAGCACCTACATCAATAAAGACTGCATCCCCATCCACAACTACAGCAGCCTCCACTGACACCACGATGACTACAACCCTCAACGCAACCACAATGTCTCCCACCACAGCCACAACAACGGCAGTAGCTAGTAACACAACCACAACTGTCCCAACAACTACACCAATGACAGCACCCCCAACCACAAGCACAACTACAACGACCGCAGCACCTACCACAACTTCAAAGGCAGTCTTTCCGTCCACACCCATATCAACAACGCCTTCAACCACAAATACAACGACTGAACAACAGGGAACGAAGAAAACCACCGTTACTGTGCGTTTGAATTACAACGTATCTTCTGCTGACAATTTATCCGACAGTAGCACCTATTCTCGATACGTCGATATCGTTGGGGAATCTGTAAGTATATTTTTGTCCTGATGAAAATCTATAACATCCATCAAACGTTATAGCTGCATTTGGTAAAGTCATACATAATACGTGACCTCTTTTTTAAAATACATTTTTATGTATACATTAATGTTAGACATTATGGACCTAAATGCCTGGAAGAGTCACAAATAATGTGTTACCGACATTTTTATGCATACATCAGTGTTAGACATTATGGACCTAAATGCCTGATAGAACTATGAATAATGTGTTACCAACATTTTTATGTATACAACAGTGTTACACATTATGGACCTCAATGCATGGTAGAGTCACACATAATGTGTTACTGCTATTTTTATATATACATCAGTGTTGCACTTTATGGACCTGAGTACTTGATAGAGTCATACATAATGTGTGAACCCTGTTTTAAAATACATTTGTATATACGTCCATGCTAGGAATCCAGGACTTAAATAATAAAATATAACATTTGATCGAATGTAGTAAAGGCTTAAGAAAGGAATAACTAATAACGGCAAAGTAGCAAGAAGAAGGAGGGTAAATTGGAAAGATAGAAAAAAAAGAAAACATGAGAAAGATGAAGAGAAATGAATATACAGGAAGCATGCCAGTACACATTTTAGTTGTATAACGTACTGCATTATAATAAAGAGAAAAGTGAATGTCCCATGTTTGTTGTAAATAGATATTTCATGCTGTGTGTTGTCTTCATAATATAGAATAATTTTATTTTTTAAACTATAAGAGGAAGAATATCAAGCAAACAAATATTGGTTCCTGTGAAATAATGTGTAGAAATTATGTCATGTTTTGGAAATCATTGAATACTCGTGTGAAATTTATTTTTAAAATTACAAGATTTAGACGGTGTTGCTCATGCTTCGTAATATGCTTTCAGCTGAGAGAATACTATACGAGGAAAGTTGGTCAAGACGTCCAAATAAATATTCGGAACATAAGGTAATTTTCTTGAAACATTACATACATACATACATACATACATACATACATACATACATACCTGCAGCTGAAAGCATACCATAAAGGAGATGGTTACCATGGTGCGAGGATTAAGCTGATGGTAGTACGAGATTTGAGTATTGCTTGGATTTTCATATCAACCATCTCATTTATACGTCAACCAAAGCATGGCCTCAGATCATATTGGAAAACAACTTATGCAAATTTTAATTTCCTTGTTTATAGATATATTTTTATATCATATCTCCACCGACAGTAAACTTCTTGCTTAATGAAATACTAAAACTACTTTATAATACAGTTTAATGAGTCCCAGTGACTTGCCCAGTCAAGAGTCGCAAAAAGTAATTATCGTGCATCGCCTTCAAACAATATACGGATTGACTCTTGCACCCCAACCCCCGTACCGAAATAAAATGCATCATACAATATTCAATCACATTCATCCACTTGAGCAATCAATACTAAGACAAATAAGTACCAGTTAATATCGTAGGAAACTTAATGCATATTTATGACTTTTATGGTACTCGTAAAAAATAATCATTGCATTTTTAGTTTATCTAATCATGTACTACAGAATATCTTAGATTTATAAATAGCCGTACAGCTGTAAAGCAACCCAATATAGCACGGTTTCTCAAATAACACGATTATGCGTGTTGATCCCATTTGGAGATGACTATCTATGGTATGTTGTACATACTTCAGTATAAGGAAATCACCACTTATAGCATGATACTGTCCACTAAAGCGAGTTATAGTAAGGGACCTGATTATTATATTTTTTTTCAATATAGGAGAGGCAGCCTTATCGTGGAATACGATGTAGTCATTAATAACACACAGACAGCTCAAGTTGCTCTGGCCAAGGCTAATATCGATTTGGCTGCTGGGGAAAACATCACAGTGGGTGGCCAAGTGTCAGGTGTGGAATCCATGGTAGTTGAGAACACGACAGGTAAGAATACCTTTACACAATTGATTACACTAAGAAACATTGAAAACTTTAAATCATATTGATAGAAAACATAGACCTAACGCGCAGTACTACAAATATCGATAATTTTGTCAAAATGTACGGTTTCTGTCAGTGTTTGATATTCAACTTATGCACAAAGACATATTTATATTTATTTCAATAATTGAAACGAAAGCTATATGATCGAATTGTTTAAGCGATATAATTCAAGTTTGTCATTTTTTTTTTCTCTTCTGTAATTGACTTGTCATTTTTCCTCTGTTTGCAGTGCCAATTGGTAATAGCAGTAGGGATCAACTGTGTACAGTATATATACTCATATCAGGAGGCTGTCCTGACAACTATAAATGTGTAGTGTTCAACAATTATCCAATGTGCCAGTAAGTGGAAATGTTAATATTAATAATAATAATAGCAACAACAACAACAACAATATAATTGTATGTTGGCCGGTGCATCCAGTGCTGCGAAAATTTTCCTAAAACGTTTCACCACTATACGTACCTTTTTGCATTCTATCCTACTGCATCAATAGTCAACGTGTGCTGTATTTGTCACTTTTAATGATTTTTCCGATGAACGGGACTGCCAAAGTGCAGGATACCTTGAGGTGACCTCTAACGGGAGGCGCTCGAAAGAGAAAGTCATATTACGAGGCAATTGAGAAATACAGTGACCGTCGATAACAAGATATCAACGCAAAAAAAGACACATATCAGGAAATAATATGTACAATAAACACATGTAATAACATTTCAACATTAAGTTCATAAATTTAATCATGTCTAAATATGCCTGAGACGTAGTAAATCCATTGAATAATTATGTTCTTTTTTAATATACGTATGTTATAGTTTATGGCATATTTATTGTTAATCCCAACCCACGTAAACGTAAATTGGGAGCTCCATGTTTTACATACAACTTTTATGAATCTGAAGGTATGACAAGATTGATAATCTTGCCTTTATAACTACTGATCTAAGAACCCACACTGAAAAAACACTCACGAGTTTGGAAATACACCCTTCATACCCCACCCCCAGTATGATAACATATTTGACAGAGAGTGGAAGTCATGGCACCTGTTCAGCTTGTATTGCTTAAATTGTGAAGCAAACGATCAGTGGGCATTGTGGTCAGCACCATTTTATGTTTGAAAAGTACAAAAAGGTATTGGAACTGGGTATGGTATGTGTGAGATTTTATTTGATAAATTACTTAAATCTGTACATGTAAAGGAAATCTACAATTTTGTTCACCCTGAATAGATCTATTCTTCAAAGTCTCAATATTCACTGCTACGTCAACCCCTAATATTACATGTCCACATAGGCTATTCAGATGTTTCACATGGTGACATGACTGAACACAAATGTTTAAATGCGGCACTAATAGGCATACCACGGTAATAGGACGTGCCGCTGTATTTGTTCTTTTAACGGTTTTTCATCGCCATCCATACTATTGTTACTACTAAAAATAGAGATAATATTACTGCATATGGATGAACTTTTACCAAAGCTGCGGAACAAATCCATCAACAACAAATAATATATTTATTTTAGAACACCATTTTGGGAGAATCACAAACCCAACGTATTACTTACGTTTGCATTAGATTCACCCTCTTCCTGTCTTAAGTATACATTTTGCTCACCAGCGTCTTGCATAAAACCGACATTAGGTTCACCAGTGTCTTGACTTATGTCTACATTAGCTACACCTGCGTCTTGCCCTAAGTGTACGTTCGGTTCACCAGCGATCTTAAACTTCTGTTCAATAAATAGATCTAATTGCAAATGGAAAATCCATGATACTCTTAATATTGATGACATAATTCTACAGTGTTAGTTTACTAATGTTCCATTTATATGTTTGCTATCACTCTTCATCAAACTAGTCATTTCTATCACATCTCTGTCTTTCCGAACATCTCTTGCAATCAATGCCATCGATTGGAACAAATTCACGTATATTCAGTGAAAGTTGATATCACATTATTCGACAATTGGATTAATTTAATTATTTGTTTTCTTATAGGCCGATAACAACTACAGTTGGTAAGCTTTATTTGGATTTATCCTCATCGTAAATTTAATGTTTACAATTATTACTGGTTCTGGTTTATATACGACGTTATTCATTCATCCGCACATTTATATCCAACGTAGAAAGGGTTTGGCCTTGAGTCGCTTGAAAAGCAATTCAGAGGAAAGTGTTATAACTTAGTAAAATAAAAGTTATAACATGGTTAAATTTAAGTTCTATTTACAACAATAACTGCTAACTGCTAACTAAATTGAATTTGTAAAAGTTAATACTATTTTATATTACATCTCTTACTTCATCTGGATATGGCAGGAATAGCAAACATATTCCCAAAAAAGGTAGACACAAACACATATACTTACACAAATTCACAAATATTACACAAAAAGCACAGCTGGGATTACATTTCATTGTCGCTTTCAATTATCTATCCTGATTTAAACTGTTTGATAATTATAAATAGTGAGTCGTGGTTGTATGCTAGCGCATCTTGCATCATTTAAGAATTTTTTTTAAAAAATTCTGAGCTTGTAAATGGTTTACATTTCTTTAAAAATGTCAAAAAATTATTCAAATGCCATCATTGAAGGAAAACACCCTTTGTGATTGCTTTCAGTGGTAGTTTGCACACGCGTTCGTATTTCTTTAACATTAATTGGCAGACTCTATCGTCAGATATGACCATTGCCTACTGTTACAATTTTACTTCATCGTTGCAAAATAATTACTCCCCCATACTATGTTTGAAGGGTTATATTCTCCGTGTGTCCTCCCTTTAGTATAATTTTGGAATTGATAATTAGATGTATGTTATCTTGTTCCTTAATTTATTCAATGAATGCTCTAATTATATGAGTTTTGCTCTTACATGTTTGATTTTATAACACTAGTCAGTTCTACATACCCTTCACAAGATGTTCAAATTATTTGATTTACCTGTTTTATAATAGAACCTCGAATACATTCAGACAAAAAGGGATTACACTAAAGACGTGTCACATGCTGGCCAATATGATTTACCTATCCATACTAGAACCCTTGAATATTCTCACAACAAAAGGAGTTACACTAAAGACATAGTACATGTTGACTAAAATCCCTCTTACCCCACGTTCAATATAAAATCCATATCAGCGAGTGATATTACACTGCCTATCGTCGATGTTAAAAAGTGGGTATGTCAGGAAAACTATAAAAATATCCAGAGCAGCTAATAGATAAAATGTAAGCACGTATTAGTAAAGAGAAACAACATACATTATAAGAGGATGCGTGATATTCACATTGCCAAAACAACAAATCATATATTTATGGGTCTCTGATTATCATTGTAAAAAATACAAAATGTTACCACAAGAATCAGTATAATAATAAATATGATAATAAGGATGATAATGAGGCGAAGTTTTTGCCAATATTCCCCAAACAAAATCCATACTAGAACCCTTGAATATTCTCACAACAAAAGGGATTACACTAAAGACATAGTACATGTTGACTAAAATCCCCCTTACCCCACGTTCAATATAAAATCCATATCAGCGAGTGATATTACACTGCCTATCGTCGATGTTAAAAAGTGGGTATGTCAGGAAAACTATAAAAATATCCAGAGCAGCTAATAGATAAAATGTAAGCACGTATTAGTAAAGAGAAACAACATACATTATAAGAGGATGCGTGATATTCACATTGCCAAAACAACAAATCATATATTTATGGGTCTCTGATTATCATTGTAAAACATACAAAATGTTACCACAAGAATCAGTATAATAATAAATATGATAATAAGGATGATAATGAGGCGAAGTTTTTGCCAATATTCCCCAAACAAAATCCATACTAGAACCCTTGAATATTCTCACAACAAAAGGGATTACACTAAAGACATAGTACATGTTGACTAAAATCCCCCTTACCCCACGTTCAATATAAAATCCATATCAGCGAGTGATATTACACTGCCTATCGTCGATGTTAAAAAGTGGGTATGTCAGGAAAACTATAAAAATATCCAGAGCAGCTAATAGATAAAATGTAAGCACGTATTAGTAAAGAGAAACAACATACATTATAAGAGGATGCGTGATATTCACATTGCCAAAACAACAAATCATATATTTATGGGTCTCTGATTATCATTGTAAAACATACAAAATGTTACCACAAGAATCAGTATAATAATAAATATGATAATAAGGATGATAATGAGGCGAAGTTTTTGCCAATATTCCCCAAACAAAATAAACCTCAAGGTTATCTGTCTATCTTTACAGATTTAGTTCCAGTTACTGTTACGGCTGCAGTAGCAGGGCTTGTTATCGCCATTGCCGTGGTGGCTTTAATATGCTCTTTACAAAGACGATCTAAAAATAGATCCAAGCATTTGGCTGACCTGTCAAATGATAGCAGCTCAGACAGCCAGGTAAATCCATTTTGTATATTGTATAATCCGTCTGAAATTGCATCAGTTTATTTTATATGTCTTGAATCAAAATCAGATCATATTATTTTAATAATATAAGCCTCCGGCGCGTAATACAAAATTCTATTTCATGATATACACAATGGGAATGCCGCATTTTCTTTAATACACCTGAAATATAAATTCTTGATTTACTTCTACAATTATTTCTACACTTGCTGGCAAAATGTAATATTATAATGCTATGCAGGATAAATATGTCAATGTCAAATAAAAGTGATGTTCTCTCAGATGTGACGGACCTTAACAGAATGTGTTACCCCACTGCATACATTGTTTAGATATACTGTAAGTATTTTACACTGGTATAACTTTTATATACGATACAACCCGACTGTTTATATTTATTTTAATAAAGTTTCTTTTATTTGCAAATTACAATATACATTCATTCTACAAAGGTACAATAATATAGAAACAATTCATGTTTCTTCAAAAATTCTGCTGACCATGATCTGCGACCATGATTATTAATTCCATACAAATATGGCAACAGTATATTAAAAGATTTTCAATACATATGAAAAAATCTACATACATATTTTGTTCAGAGACGGCAGGAAAAACGAGTTTAATATGTCGCAGGGTTACGTCGAGACGGTGGAACCGAGATGTATTCATTTACAGACTGAAACGAGTTCTTTCCCTGGTTTGTAACGAAATACGAATGCGGCTTTGTATTTATTACATAACCCCTATTTTAAGCTTTTCAAATAGTTTTAGCTTTATTGTATGAATGAAATTTAAAAAAACCCGGGATTTATACTACTTCGATCTATTGCGTCTAAACATATCGACACGCTGGGGTCAAGAAAGACACCTACGGTAGTTCCACTCTAGATGTATGCTACGGAAATATGGATTAAATAGCTGTATGGACCGCCAGATCAATCATGTGGATTAAATGAATATGTAATAAGAGAGAAAAACCCACATTTGTTCGATCTAGGTCGCCTAACTGACATGTGTCAAGAAAGTATACACAAATGATGTACATTGTCTTGCCCCACTGATGCCTGCAAAGAAACTCCCCCCCCCATGTATATATATATATATATATATATATATATATATATATATATATATATATATATATATATATATATATATATAATTTTTCGGCGATATGAAAACATTTTTTTTTCATCATCTACCAATCTCATACGTTACCCTTAATCTACTTTCAGATGAAATTGCCGCGTCCAGTATACATCAATGAGGGCCATCCACGGCACGAGTTATCAAATGGTCAATATCCGAACGACTTCGCACATGCGCACAAATGGTATCCGGGTTATGGCCACAGCAATACAGCTTTCGATGGAGGGAGTGGAGAAATAAATAGTCACTACTATTACATTGATCTTGAGCATCAATACTAATTATTGTATGTACACCATTTACCGGTACATTTACTAAGCAACTTTAGAAAATGGCATAGCAGACATTTATTTTTGATGCTCTATTTTCTAGAGAAATTAACGGTTGTATATCTAAAAAAGATTTAAAATTATGGCATTTATTTACAAATATACGTACTGTGTACTCATGTATTGCAATAATATGAGCATATTTAATAAGTGTGCTATATGGATGCATTAATCGTGTTTATATATTGCTTAAATATATTAGATTTTGAGACGCTTTCTATGTTGGTATCATCGTTTATTTTATATCGATGCTTTCTGTGTCGGTATCATCGTTTATTTTATATCGATGATGTTTACATAGTCTCCTTAATAACTAGTAAGTGAGTTATATTTTGATTCTATTTAAAGGGGAACATCATGGCCTCTAAACATTCAACTAAGATTACCTGAACGCATATTTGACTTTCAGGTCAGTGCGAATTGCGAGTGATATTAAATCCACTTTACCACAGTTTAAGATGGACGTTTGAAATTTTACTATTAGTTCAAAGTTCAAAGTTCATAGCAATAACACAGTCTTTCATAGAGTTAAAAAAGTAATTGTTTTTATATTTTGTGTTTCTTTTGTACCTTGTATTTTTTATTTTTGTACTATTTACACGCGTGCTGGTCACGAACATAAAAGGAAATAAATTATTAAGAACTTGATTTGAATGTGTGTAATCGTATGTGTGCTGCAGTTCAATACACGGGGACTCAAATTTGAGATCCATACACGGGTACTTAACAGTTTCAGTTATCAAGGCGATGCTAAAGGTAACGACAATAAATTTCCATGCTGTTTCAGAAAAGTCCCTATAATTTATATGCAGGTCTGGTTCGACCTTTACAAAATTTCAGCCATGTAGAAGGCTTGCCGGTAGAAGGGCCTTTCCATAATGAGAGCCAAATATCCCATGAATATGCATTGTTGGATCAAAAATAGAACAAAGGTTTCACATACAGATACCCTGTTTTCCACCATTAACAGCTACCGAGCCAGCTTGTACTAAACAAATGTTGAATGATAACTAAAGTCTTATGCTAGAGTCAGCCTCAACATCGACATTTGCGTGAGTTCCAGTGAATGGGTCTGGGTGGTGTCCGTGATAATACATTGCTGATGTACACTTTATTTTAAAGTTCCCCAGAGAGTTATTTTCATATGACCCCTAAACGTGGAGTATCTAAAAAGTAAACTTTCCCTTAGACACACCATTCCAAATGTATATTCCATCTCGTGTATTGGTACAGACCCATGGTAACACGAAGGCTTCATGTGTTCTAACTGACACAGCTTGAACAATTGATATTGTCATCATTGATATATACAATTCTGTGAACAATTCTGATTTAGAACGACGAAGACACTAGAAATACACAAAATACAGGCTGGTTAATATATGGGGCATGAAACCATGTCTTACAAGAAGTGAAGCATGTTTTGCCACTGTTAGTTGGCTACATCTTCCCATTTTTTTTTACATGTTTAAAAATTACCTACGCTGAAAGTTTTAATAAAAGAAATGCTTTTGATTTCATCCTTTACGGATTTCAGTGCAGTATATGGATACAAAAAAATGCGATTATGGATGCAAATATACGATCAACAAAATGTCATGGTAGTGCTATACTACATGATTTCAAGAAACTGAGACTATTATAAGTAGCACGAAGGCTTGTCATACAGCTCAGCAAATAGAAACAAATGCTTCCACCAAAATAACCTCTTGAGTTTCATCAATAATTGTATATTGACATCATCATATATGTCTCCACTCACCCCCCCCCCCCACAAACATACAAAAAGGTAAGAAAAGACAGTACGTAATATCTGAAAATTCAGGTTTCCTATACACGTGTACATGTAATGCACTCATTTCTGTATTAATACTGGACAGAAATGATATGAACATTAAGCATAGACTTACAGTGTGGCAACATATCGTTTAATGAATTAAAAGCTTTTAAATATCTTCTCATTATTCGTAAAGGTGGTCAGAATTGATTGTGCTTTCTAGGCCTTGAAACCTGATAAATTGTCAAAAATTACTGATTAACTCCTGCTAAATGTCAATTGGCCATTAATTATACTCGCTCCAGCTCTGTTTTTCTTAACATTTGGTGTCACTTTGACAGACATTCCCTTATTATGAACACTTGTAAACCCCTGACAGATATTGTATTTTTCTTGACACTTGCTATTCACTCTAATAGATATTCTTTTTTTACTAAACACTTGCTATCTCCTTGAGAGAACAAGTATAAAAAGATACTTTTGCTAAGTTGGATTAACATTGGATGTTAATATTACTTCAAAGTTAACACTATACGTGAACATATGGTTAAAGGACGTTGAAACTAATGCAAAATAAAGCCCACATTTAGATGCACAATTACTTTCATCCGTCTCAGACTTCGTATTTCCTACTTGTCACACGTTTGCTAAACTCGAATTCTAGATTGTATTTACTGGTATTTGATGACGACCATATACTTCAAATCAAAGTGTTTGTTTTTCCTGAACTGCAATCAGGGTTGATTTTCAGATAGATTACTTATAAATTTCTATATTTCGGCTTTGAGACAAGCAGCTTTTCAAGCCAACATAGCATCTAATTGCCTTGAAAACTTCCTTATGTAAAATACATGCTTAGCAACAATACGAATAACAACTTCAGCATTTTCTTTTATTCTTTCTAAATGGCATTTCTGTTATTCTTGTCGGAAAATGGTTCTGAAGTATATAAACGATCTTTAAACACCCACTTGCCAATGGGACCAGTGCCTTTAGTTTAAAAACTGAAGATTTACATGATATATCTCTCACATTCGTAAAAACAATCGACAATATTCCGAAAGTCCATATCGTTATTATAAACATAAATAATGATATTTACTTCTATTCCATTCGTATATTTACCAAAGAGTATCATCTAAAACTGCACGTCTCATACTTTTAACGAGGGTTAAGTTGCTTGACAATCCAGTTATTATTTCTGACGAAATAGAAATAATTGTAGTTAATTGTGACGAAGTCATTTTTTTTTTCAAAGATGAAAACTTTATTATATTCTTGCGTTTTTATGAATATTTGCATAATGAAAACCGTGTGATGGAATCTACATTCAGTAGACTGATCCTAAACTCTGTATTTGCTAAATGTGTACACACTAAATTTATTAAGATGAATATTAATTAAACAATATATGTATGCATTAGAATGTTATATATTTTAACCATAACCAATTCGTTTTCAAAGATAACTGATACGTTGTAAATTCAAGAATCTCAGTTATCAAGTGAAATATTGTAAATTTTGGCTGCTTTTGAAACAAAAAAGGAAACAACAAACAAACAAAAAATAGATACGTGTATTTATAAATATAAAACTTACAAATACTATTAATGCTATGTTTTATTTGCTCTATTAGTTAGCATGAGTCGTCCTATTATCTAAGATTATGGACTACTTTTCGCTAGCACGATGATCAAGACTAGAATATATCATCTGGCAAGGTTAAGATGCCTCGTCTTAGGACTCGTACAGCATGCAGTATGCCTTTTTATTTGAAAACAATCCTAGATACTGCAAGCTACATTAAATTTGTGCGTAACAGTTGTTCATTCTTTACGTTATCTTGGTCACTTAATGAACTCACTTCTCCGGTAATTTCTAAGGTAAAACCCCATTGAGTTCTTTAGTATATCCACGTCCATTTATCTATATATAATCATTTGTAAATGTATGCTACTTTGCACCTTTAATTAATGTTAGTTTCCATTTCCTGCCGTATTCTTTATGTCATTGACCGTACTATTCGCACACTATGGAGTCAATCAATCAATCAATCAATCAATCAATCAATCACACGAAAGACATACACAAGACAAATGAGATTAATAGGCCTGACGCCGCTAACAAAGCAATAATCGGAAGGGCAGCTTAAAAGCCAAAAATACAGAGCCCGCTACAGAAAAATGACAAACCTTTGCATTTAAAAAAAAATACCAAACGTACCAGCCGACCGCTTCGGTGGCCTAAGAGGTTAGAGTGTCCGCCTCGGATGTGGCAGGTCGCGGATTAAAACCCCGGCCGAGTAACATGAAAAACTAATAAAAATGGTACTAGCAGCTGCCTCGCTTGGCGCTCAGCATTAAGAAGTTAATTGTTAGGACCATTTGGCCTGGTGTCAGGATAATGTGGCTGGGTGGTACATGAGGCAAGATGTCTGCGGCATGATGCCCCAGTCTAGACATCACTATAAACTGCTACACTGTAGACATCGTAGCGATATGACTTAAACATTGTTCAAGCTACGTAAAAAATCCAAATCACACACACACACACACACACACACACACACACACACACACACACACATGCACACACACAGACGGATCAGTTGTGTTTAAATACTACAGATGCAATAAATAAAATGAACTTTATCGACGGAGTACTATTATACCAAAGCTCAAGTTTTCCCTTTAAAATCAAGGAATAAAGCATATACAAGTATAGCAGTTGGTGTAATAAAAAAGTATACAATGTTCAATTAATTAGGTACATATATATATATATATATATATATATATATATATATATATATATATATATATATATATATATATATATATATATATATATATATATATATATATATTTTGCGTACAAAGAAAGCCGACGACTAATAACGGAAACAATGTTCACACTGAAATCTTTCGCATATCGGCTGTCCTGGCAACATTAACAGTGAAATCCCGAAATGCACATCTAAAAACGAGAAAAAGGGGTTGGGTTTAGATAAAATTCTGGAGCATTGTGTCCATAAAATGTACCAAATCGTGTACTACAAATAATTTTAAATTCATGTATCTATTGACATAATTGTTAGTTATAATTTGCAACGCAAAATAATACGCTGGGCTTGATGACTATCTATAAAGAATTACTCTTTGTGTTGACATATATTGCAATTCCCTTATTTTGCCACTGGCGTTTACTTTCAGTGGGATTACGACGTGGAGGTTATAAACCTGAGATGATCAATTATTCACCATTCTCTCCTCTTCTGTATTATCTATCTCTATATATTCAATTATAGGACATATTTCGACAATAAAATTGTTTGATGAAATAAAAATGGTACCACTCCATAAAATTACAAGAAATAAGATAAAGGAACACATTTTTTGTGGCGTCCTCACTATGTATTAAGTCACTAAGAGAAATCTGTAAAGAAATATATGTTAGATGGCCAGAAACTGGAGTTTCGCACTACGTATTAGTTTATGCAGTAAGAGAGACCTAATAAGGAGTACATCTGTTAGGTGGCGTGGAGAGTATTTCATCACTATACATGCTTGCATAGGATTTGACTGCACATCAACACAATTATGGCTATACCCCCTTGAGTGAATTTATAAATCCCATAAAGGCATTCAAAACAAATATAAAGGCACACGTGGGTAAATCCTTACACTGCACAATCATTTTTTTCTGACATAAACCTCACTCTTTTACATTCGTCTAAGATATTCTCAGCTGAAGCTACACCACGGGATCCATTCCACAGAAAATAGGATGCATCTATCCATCGCCTCATAGGACATGTAGAAGAGCGCTTTATACTAAACGGGAAAATTCATATTATCATTTTATCACAATTACTGTTGTTTTTTGTTTTTTCTTCTTTAAATTTCCAACTTTCAAACAATGGCAGATTTATGTTAGTCTGGTCCAAAAGTAGATACTATTAGCAATACACATCTTTTTTTCCCTTCAAAAAAACCCCAGTTATTATAGCAATTATCTTTTCGATAATACTTATGACAAATAGCTTCCTACATAGATGATCCCTTTTATCGAATCGTATTTAATTTGGATTTTTGTTTTACGAATAAGTGCCCCAGACTGAAGTAGCAGTTTATGCGAAATAAAAAGACTTATTCACGAGTTTGTACGCATTGAATCAAAACCACAACATACTAAATGTGAAACAAATGTTCATAAATAATTACGGCTGTAGGTACTTATGAATAAAGGCTTGTATGTACTTGGAAAGAAGCATATGTATGTTGATATCATCATCATCATCATCAACCCCTTAACCCAAGAGGTCGTTGAAGCACCACAGTTGACTTTGCAACCAGTTTTCTCCATCTTTCCCTGTTCTCTACTGCCCTTTGGGAATATCCAAATCCCATGCCTGTCCACTCCTTAATGTTGTCTTCCCATCTCTTTTTCTGTCTGCCTCGTCTTCTGCACCCTCGCGCTGTGCCTTGCAAGGTTGTTTTTTCCAGTCCAGATGATCTTGAGACATGACCGTACCACTTCAGTTTACGCATTTTTACAGTGGGCAAGAGGTCTTCATAGGATTCGATGGCTCGTTGGATCCTGTAGTGGTCTCCTTCGTTGGTTACATGGTCAATGTATGAGATGCCAAAGGTCTTGCGGTAGCATCTCATTTCGAAGGTTTGAATACTTTTTTGTAGATCTGATGTGAGCGTCCATGTTTCACAAGCACACAGAAAGATGGATATGACAATTGAGCGCATCAGTCTTATTTTGGAACCAAAAGCAATGTTGGTATCTTTCCATATTGGTCTCAACCTTGTTATCGTTGCTGTTGTCTGGGCAATCCTGCAAAGTAGTTATGGTTTGGAGCCCTCATCTGTGATAATTGATCCCAAGTATTTGAAGCTTGTGACTCTTTCCATCTTCTGTCCAATGACCTTTATTTCTGCACTGATGCCGTTGGTGTTGTTTGCCATCAACTTGGTTTCTTCGGCGCTAATCTCCATACCGTATGCTGTGGAGGTTGTGTCGAGGCGCTCAACCAAGTCAGCCAGTTCTTTTTCGTCTCCTGCTAAACCATCAATATCATCTGCGAAACGAAGGTTGGTGATTGTTCTTCCTCCGATGCTGACAGTGCCCTTGTGGTCATGCAAGGCATCCTCCATGATCCTTTCCAGGCAAAATGCTGAAGAGTGTAGATGACAGTATACATCCCTCTCTGACTCCAAGTGTTGTTCGAAACCAATTCCCTCTGCTGCCATTGGTGAGGACAGCACTGGTGGCTTTGTCATAGAGGTGCTCAACAACCTGCATCAGGTTTGAGCTGATGTTTTACTTTCTAATAGTTGCCCATAAGGCTGCATGCCTTTTCGAAATTTATAAAGACATGGTATAGATTCTGCTGATGCTGAAAGTATTTCTCGCAAAGGAGTCTGAGACTGAAGATTTGTTCTGTGATGCTCCTTCCTGCTCGGAAGCCTGCCTGCTCTTCAGCAATAATTTTCTCTGCTTGAGGCTTTAGTCTGTTGAGAATTGTCTTCAGCATGACTTTGCTCGGGTGACTAATCAGACTGATGGTCCTGTAGTTGGGGATCGCGATGACCAAGGACTGAGTCTATTGACCATGTGGTTGGCAATTCTCCTGTCAGCCATATCTTGCTGCAGATTGTTGTCAGGACTGTGACTATCTCTTCCCCTCCTGTTTGAATGAGCTCTGCTGGTATGTTGTCAACGCCAGCTGACTTTCCTTTCTTTAGTGACCTAACTGCAATTTCTACTTCTTCACGAAGAATGGGGTTGTCATCAATTTCTTCTGCCTGGGGGCAATTTAGTACTGTTGGATCTCCTTGGGTCTTATGATTGTACAATTCTGAGCAGTATTCTGTCCATCGCTTGAGGATCTCTTGACCTTTTGTGAGGCATTTTCCTGATCTGTCGTGGATGGTGGTAGTTTTCCCTTGTTTATGGGTTGTGAGATCTTTCAATAGTTGATATGCCATTTTGCTGTCATTTCTACTCAGACTGTCTTCGATTTTGCAGCACTGTCTTTCTGTCCAGGATTCCTTTGCCTTTTTCATGCTTTTCCTGATCATGTTGTTTATCTCTCTGTATTTTCTAGCTCCTTCATGATCTCTTTTTCCCTTTTTCAGTTCTCTTCTTTTGTTGCATAGCTCAAGGACATTTCTTGTGACCCAAGGTTTCTTTGTTCGACGATATTTGCCAATGATCTCGCTAGCTGTGCTAGTCAGAGCTGTGTTGAATGTGGTTGTTAAGGACTCGAGGTCGGTGTCTTGGCTGTCCAGGGTTATCAAAGGTGCAAATTTTTACCACCTATCATTGCTTGGAAGGCTTCTGCGACTTTTGGATCTTTCAATTTGTCAAGGTCAAATCTGATTCTTGGTTGGTTATGCTTTTGATCATTTTCAGGTGGAGGCAAAACGTTGTCATTAATAAATCATGGTCACTTCCAATATCTGCTCCTGGAAAACTTCGTGTTCTGGCGATATTCATTCCTGTGCAGAATCGTTTTTCACCAAGATGTAGTCAATCTGGTTGTGATCCATCTATACTGTGCCAGGTTCACCTTCTAGATGCTTTGTGAGGGCCGGACGTGTTGGCTAGCACAGGATTGTTGTAGGCAGCAAACTCCAAGAACTTGAGTCCTCTTTCATTTGTTTCGGCATTGCAGAAGGGTCCACATGTGCTTTGCCAGTTTGTCTGTGAATCAACTCCCACCTTTGCATTCCAGTCTCCTTGTACAAACAGAATGTCCTTCTTGGGTGAGTTGTTAATGACATCTTGCAGTTGGTTGTAAAAATTTTTCTGTTCGTTGTCATCATAGTTAGATGTGGGTGCATAGGCCTGTATGATTGTGATGTTGAAAGGAGTCTCCCTCAGGCGGATGGTAATGAGCCTGCTTGAGACTGGGCAGCAACCCATAATGCTGTTCACAATGCATTTGTGGGCAAGAAATCTAACGCTATGGTTGTGTTTGTCCCCTCTTCCGCTGAAGTAGAGCTTATGCCCTTCATCTGTTGTTATTTCGCCGAAGGTTTTCCAGCGCACTTCGCAGAGACCAATAATGTTCCAGTTGTGCCTCTCCAACTCATGTGCAAGTTCTTTCAGCTTTCCCACAGCCCTCAGTGTTATAACGTTCCATGTACCGATGATGATGTTATCTCTCCCACGGATCTTTGTAGTGGGGGCACCAGTAGCATACTTATCACCTCCGTGCTGGTGTGCAGCGGAAGGCGTAGTCATTGTTAACCCGGGCTGCTACCAATCCGGTATGGAAGAATTGTTAGTTATCTTCATGAGGTGTATCAGGGGCAAGATACAGCCTGCGGAGCACATCCCTCTCCAGACTGGATGACCACAGCCGAAATCCACTGATATAATGTGGCACGCCCTGGCCCTGAGCACATGGTCTTTGAACTCATCTTGGAGCCATTCCGCCCTGGCCGTTAACTTCATCGAGGAAGACTTCAGCCCAGTGCTGCTGTGCTATCATCACACTATTTTACCCATAGCTGGGAGACTCGTGGAAGCGGGAGCGTCTTATTCCATCCCGTACGGATCCAATGGACATGTACCACTGCCCTACTTTTGATATATGTTGATATAGCGTTAACAATAAATTCATGTAACACCCAGTTTTTCAATGGCTTTTAAATAAAACCAACTTCTATGATACATGTTCATAAAGAAATGCTTATAAATGCATTTATCGCAATTTGTGATTTAGACACTCGTTTCAGATAAAACATTTCACAGATGTTATCACACGTAGAACTATTCCATGTCATGAAGTTTTGTTCCAAACGTATAGCTCGGGGATGATACCATGCAAATATGTTTATTTTCAACTTATACAGTATATTTCTGACGGGGTCTTTATTTCCTGCTCTCATTTTCTAGACTAGGGACTAAATTGTAAACTGACAGTTTATTTTAGTACCAAATAAATTACGCACATACGTATTTGAAAACAGTTAACATGGCAATCCTTTCATGAATCATACCAGTGCGAATAATGAATAAATTTAGCGCAAGGGCAATGCTGCCTTAAACGAAGTGAAAAACTTTCGCTGCTAATAGTTTTGTTATTGCATCGTAATTCTCATTATGTCTTTCAAATATAGCGTACTCTAGAAGCTTAAAATATATTTTAAGTTCATGTTTTATTTGCAGTTGATGGACTTCAACATCCTAGATATTTAAAAAATACCACCTGTGTCAAATATGTTTCCGACAAATATATACCATTTCGTGGTAGTTCTAGACAATATAATTTCAATTAATTAGAATTGATATAAATATTCGATCGGCAAGATATCTTTCTACTTCAACACCAACCCAATAGTATATTGTGTAAAATTCCAATATCATGAGCAAAGAACCAGTTCAGTGATTTACGTTTCAACCGACAGGTGTTTGAAAAATCGAGGTTTTATACAGTATTATTTAAGTCAGTATGTATTGTTACCTGCGGCAATTTTGGGTGATGAAGAATCACTCTACCCATTTCCCGCCAAAAATAACCCCCTAATTTGTAACCAGTGTTTCTTGAGGTCTTTATAGATTCTTCCCACTACACAAGAAAGAAAATTAGTACGTGTTTTGCGTTCGTTTTTATTTTTTTGAAATAATGCTGAATACAGATGCTGTGGAAATCAAGTTAAGACTTAGTGATATCAAACCATTTAATTAACACATATCTTTTAAATGTCTTCCCGTTATTCGTCTAACTGGTTAAGATTTAATACCTTTCCAATATGGCTAACGAGGACTGGAAAATTGATAAGTTGTCAAATGTAATTTATCTCTTATTTATATAAATCAATATATACAACTGTTTATTTGTAACCAAATATTCAGAATATCTATATATCAAGAGATAATATATTCACAAGCGTCCTACACTTTAAATGCTGTAACCGAGTCTTCGTAACACGTATTTTTTAATTTTCTTGTCAAAAATAATTGAAGTTATGCTTTTCTCAGTCGAAATTATGTAAATAACGTCGTCTGATAAATATAGAAAAAATACATTAACAAATAAAAATACTATGAAGCTTCTTTTATTAGTTAGTACTAATATTCCTGCGATCTAAGATCAACAATGATAGAAGTTGTCATTTGGGATGGTTAATCTGTCTCGTCATAGGTTCTTCGCAGCATGTAATACACTTTTTTTAATAATTATTGTCATTGTAGCCGAGACGAAATGCGTAGATTACAATGATTCATTCTTTGCATCATGTTTGTTATTTAATCAACACACATATCTAAAATTTGTGACTGAGCATGTAGCGAGCTAACTAGTATACAAACGTCACACACACACACACACACACACACACATCAGGTCGTGTTCAATAGACATGCCAGCTCCAACACTGCAATAGCTGGAAGTGTTGCTTACGCGTCATAAATGCAGCCCCATCTACAAAAAAGTAAAATAAAAGGCGAACCTCCTGCGTGGAAAATTTAGGGCTGATTTATCGTATACTTGTTTCCCGAGTGTGATCAGATATATCAAATGGAATAAATAAAATGAAGTCAGCGGGCTGAGTCCATAACATTGTCATATTAATCAGATAGAAATCTGCAATAAGCACCAACTCGTTTTCTTTTTATATATATAACGAAAAATAACGTAAGGGGAGATTTTATTTTTGAAATAAAATTTACAACTAGTACGATGAATAGCTTCCTACATATTGGATCCCAGTTATCTAAAGGTAGTTGCTTTTAATCTTTGTTATTACTGTCAGGGCCGAAAGGTGAGGTACCAGTCAATGCTATACAACAACTCGATTTATTACGCATTTTTACAACCGCGATATAGAAAACCTTCCGTAAAGTATATTATCCAGGATGTGGAATGAATGTTATCTATAGGTACAATCTCTCCTCACGTGGGTAGATAAGAGCTTTTGTGTACATACAGAAACGGGTTTGTGAATACCTGCAAACATGCAGATGTGAGATAAGACACGGAGTTTTCAATAAATGTGTGCTCTACTATTGCTTTTTAAATTAAATCAACTTATTTTTAGAGAACTTAAGTTCAGATATCTGACCACTAATTAATTTCCCATTGCACATAATGCTAATATATTTAAAAAATAAAAATAACTTTTGCATTAGGTTGACATACAAACAGACTTCCATTAATTAGAGTTAGATAAAACAAAGATCATCCTCGAAAAATGTGTTTCGCGTTTTTTTTTTTTTTTTTAGGTACGTGCTAATAAAGAGAGGGACCCTAAGTTCTGCATCAAATAACAAAGCTATACACCAAGACTTCATCTGCTATTTTGTCAGTAGGAAATTAAATACAGGATATCAAAATATAAGTAACTATTTTGTTATCAACTATAATACAGAGAGTGAGATTTTGAAATAGATGATGCAAAAAGAGAAAAGAATGCATTTACTAACTAGTGGGAGTATTTCAAAGTATTTAGCACTGCTTTTTATTTCCCACAGGTGGACAGGTTTTTTTGGCTGTAAAATGATTAGTAGTCCGATACGCCATTTTATTTTCGCAGCGTCACACTGTTTGCACCAAATAACGTAGGTTCACAGCAAGAGTTTGTATGCTAGTTTCTCAGTAGGATGTTAAATATAGGAGATCATATTAATAGCAAATATTTTGTTGTCAGCCATAATACTTAGATTAATGTTAATTAAAGTAGTAATGAAAGAAAATTGAATACAATTATTACCAAGGAGGTGCATCTCAAAATATTTAGTGTTTTTTAACCCACCTCCCCTCCAATGCAGTAGACTGGTTCTGTTGCAGTAAAAATTATTAGTGGTCCGATACCTAAATATAGCTTATATACTCGAGTTCAATATTTGTCAGATTTATTATCGCATATTGGACTGTTGACAGATGTTGTCATACATTGGACTATTCCTTTTAACAAAGATTTTTACTCACTTTATAGGACGGAGATTATACTAAGCAAACGTGCCTCTTTTTAAGCTAGAAAGAGCATTTATGAAACTGCTTTGTATATTTTAACTTGCAATTAATATAATATACCGGTAAACAGGTACCCCTCTATTTTATTATCGGCTGAATTATAAACGTATTTGTTTACAGTTCCAAAGACACAATCCCGGATATAGCAGCAATGTCATATATTAGTACAAGCCTCTCGTCACGTACGTACATGACTTCTGCTCTGAATGGAACAACTCGAATAATCGCCGTCACTGAAGCACCGCACCCTTACATATCATGATAATTTATAAAGTTGAGAGCATTATAAATACAAGGAAGTCATGATATTCTAATTGATATTAAAAGAAGCGGAACCTGTTTTGCAACTATTTGTTTAGTATAGTACCTTACCGTTTAAATGTAACATACACTGTAAGTTTATAAAATGTCGTTTATTTCATATTTTACTTTCAGTTTATGAACTTCAATACCATATCTGTAAAAAAAAAAAATAGCCTCATACCAGATACAGGATAAATGAAATGCTAATTAAGATTCGGAATAATTAGCATTACGGCTTGTCATATTATTCAATAAAGCTAGAAATTTCAATCTGAAAGATATTTTTATATGTCAACAATTATGGAAACTCTTATATACTGCGGAATTCCAGAAAGCGAGCTGATTAATAAGTCTTCATATTATCCGATAAGTAATTTATAAGGCACTGTTTTAAACTGGTTTTAAGTCCATATGTAATTCAAAAGTCCTATTTCAAATTGTGGTTTTAAAATCAATAGGTAATTTAAAAGTCACAGTTTTAAATTGTGGTTTTAAATCCGATAAGTAATTAAAAAGTCAATGTTTCAAATTGTGGTTTTAAATCCTTATGTAAAGATTTCTGTGTGAAGAACATTCAATCAGCCCTTTTCTTAAAAAGCAAAACGGTCTAAAAATTGCTATAACCATTGTACCTTGGTAATTTTCTGACTGCCCCTACTATACGCGTGAAGGAACAGGCGGTGTGCTATATTTGAAAAATCGAGTTTCCTGTACTGCGTATATATATATTGCACTTTGTTCCTAATTTTGCAGCACATAAAATGCTTGGGACCTCAAGTTTAGACTGATGGTGTGGCAATAAATCATGGAATGAAAACTAGGCTTTTATTCATTTTCATTTTATTCGTCAGTTGAGATGAATAACATTTCAGGATGACTACGTCGGACATACAAATAATTATATCACCTGCAATTTGACCCGTGCTTCAATCAAGAATATTTTAAAAACTATTCGTCATACTCGTTCTTCTTGTATCATTTAAGAATTATTTCTTTTTGGTCTTAACATGTGGATAAAAGATATAACATGTGAATTAAAGAATATAACATGTGGATAAAAGAATATAAACGAACTACTTTGATAAGTAAGAAAAGCCTTACATGTAAGTATTGTATCCAATATCAGGCTACCATG
The DNA here is from genome assembly GCA_016617855.1 of Megalonaias nervosa. Lineage (NCBI taxonomy): Eukaryota > Metazoa > Mollusca > Bivalvia > Unionida > Unionidae > Megalonaias > Megalonaias nervosa. The sequence continues at coordinate 5,347 of JAECUM010022599.1, read as the reverse complement.
TTTGATGTTGCTCTGTAAACTTTAAAGACTTGTGGGGTATATTTGTTTCTTTAGAGCAAGTTTTGTGTGTTTGTGTGGAGTTTTAACGTAGCTTTAACAATTTTACAGCCATACTGCTACGATTTCTGCGGTGTGACAGTTTATTGTGATATCTAGCACTGGGGCATCATGCCGCAGACATGTGGCATGATGACCCACGAAGTCACATTATCCTGACACCGGGCCTACCTGTCCTAATACTAACCTCTTAATGCTGAGCGCCTAGCGAGGCAGCTATTAGTACCATTTTTATAAGTCTTTAGCATGACTCGGCCGGGGTTCGAACTCGCGACCTGCCACCGGAGCCGTCTTTAGATAATTTTTAAATGCTTCTCTTAGACAGGAAGATTTGTAGACTTGCATACCAGTTGATTGACTTGAATACTTGTTTAAGAAAAAAAAAAAAAATTAATGTTTCTTCTTCTCTTCTAAATTAATATATGCTGAATAAACTATGTGCTACAAATTATTTTAAAGTCGTGTTGAGTACCTTCCTAAACCATTACTTTTAAATATAAAATCCATACATGGTTTCTGATTCAGGCACGGTGCTTAAGGCAATGGACAAGTATCGGGCAGTAAATATTCTTACCAAAACCTTAAAGAAACTAATATTGACCCAACACTATTTTAAATACAATTAAATAAGCAGCACATACTATCAAATCTTTCAAATTATTTTATTACATTCGCACATTTGTCGAAATAAAATCATTTACAGTTGGTGAAATTTACTTGTGTAGTTAATTATACTGTGTAGAGATTGTGTGGATTGTTTTGGATTTTCTGATATCAACATTTGACGAATTTCCGAGGGTTTGATGAAGCCCATCCCTGAAAGGCAGTGGTTCAGGTACACTCGAAGGATTAGGCGAACGTTTATGTCAGAAAATAAAATGAATGACAGCTATTCTTACATAAAAAACAACAATAATAGCAACAAAATGCTTTTAAATTGTCAATTGCAATTTTACGTTTGGTCAGTGAGGGTGCCAATCCGAAACTTTGTCTAGGCTGAATTCTTTTCAAAAGTGATGCGTGCTCCCCATCAGCTCACCAACATAGACGAACGTCTCAAAGCAAAGTCATCGTTGTTTGTGGCCCAGAAAAGGGATAAGGATGACAATATCGATGATGTGATATTCCGATACTGATACATGGACAGAGCCTTTTTTGATATACATCGTCCAACAATACTGCGCAGTCACTTTGATATATGAATTTGAATTAAATAGGGCAAGACAAGAAGTTACAAATATAATTAATGTCATTACCCACGAAACCTAGACTTTTCTAATACGTATACAAAAGCCTTATATTTTAATTTTAAGAAATGTGACATTCTCTTTTACAGACGTATAAACCTTACACAACAAAGAATTATACATATGTGAAATATTTTTTGGAAGTGTTTTAGTTAGACCACTGGGTGAGGGTGTGGGGACAGTGTTGAAAATAGTTGGGTGAGGGTTTGATGGAAGTGTTGGACTCGCAGCCTATTTTAGGCAAGTCTGGACACCACTATTACAGATATGCACTTATAGGTTGAATGCACTGTGAAGTAAAGTGTGAACAAAGTCGATACGAAGAAATAGGTGTAATTGGGAAATTAGTGTAGTCACCATTACGTTTTATCTTTCTGTCCTCTAAATACCTTCATTTCTGGCTATAATTTACATTTTGCCAAGCACAGAAAAAGACCAGTCAGACCCTGGTCTACCGTCGTATAATGCACCGGCAGATCCGATCTGTGTTATTTATTCTACTGATTACTCCTAACAAATTGTATACACTCATACGACGGCACATCTATGGCTATGTAGTGTGCAGTTAGATCCGACTAATAAACAACTACAGAGGGTGTATGTCATTTGTGTATGTGTGTTACATTATCGTATCTTTTAAGCACATTTATAAATCCAATCATTCACAATTTAAAGCAGGGGCGAGTTCATTTTTTCTGACCCCTTCTAGAAACACATCTTTGTCGGTATATCGGAATCCTTTTGTACCAGTATATTTCAACTTTATACGCGTTTGTTTAGATATCAAAAATTTTAGGCAAGAAAATAGAAAAGAACAAATTATAGTCTACCCGGATCTCAGAGAGAGAAATGTAGTATTAGCAGTGCACTTTATCAACCACTTAATTTTAAGCATGCATCCCGTCACACCTTTTCGTTCTGTTTTGGTTATGTTAATAGGCAATAAATCTGACACGCATTCTCGAGATGGTTTACATTCCAAACACGCTATCAGATGGCTAGGGTGGAAAAATCAGTACTTTCTATGTAAAGTAAAATGATTATCTGATCACATAAATTCATTGATATGAATGTGGCTTCACATAATATGCCAAGTTACGTAGTGATGGTGTACATGTACTCCAAATGCTTATAGAACGCACTTTAAGGTATCGATGATGAATAATACGAAAATTAACTCAGCTGTGTCATTTTGTATTTTGGAGTAGTGAAATGACCTTCGAATATGCACCTGGTTGGGAAATTATGTTCTTTGTCATTTGGATAGCCAGAGCCGGCCTCTTACCGGTACAGGGGCACACTCCTGTCCTGAATGATGCGTAAATATTAGAGTTGGTTTCATAAAATTTAGACGGAAATCATCCCGATTTCAAATTTTGAACATATGGAGTCAGTTATGCTTACAAAATCAGACATGTCGCTTGTAGAAATCCGCTATTTTAAATAAGATAATATTTTAATGAAAGCACAGCATATTCTATTTTAAGCAACAAATTACGCATATCATTTATTTGTATGAATTCCTATCTTATACGGGGCCCCGAGTGGCCCAGTGGCCGAGTGGTCTAAAGCGCTTACCGTTGCGGATCATTGCCATCTCACCTCTGTCTGCGTGGGTTCGAGTCTCAGGTTGGGCCAATGTGGGTATGTGAGAAAGTTTGCCAGTAGCTTCTCGTGGGTCGATGGTTCTTTCCGGGGTTTTCCCGAGTTCTTCCTCTACCATTAATACTGGCCGCCATGTATAGCCTATCTTGTGCTGAAAAATGGTTTAAGCCCTACAACAACAACAATCCTATCTTATACAGTTCCCTTAGTATAACAATTTGTGCAAAAAGTCTCCTTCTTTCTTTCAGAATCATCAGGTAACACGCTGTCTTTTTGTACGAAATAAATAAATTTCTTTTCACTAAAATTAACTATCCATCCTTTTTGCATGCGAATTATGGTGCTGTTTATAAAGAAGGTATCTATTATATAAACACCCACACTTCTCTGTGTCCCACTTGAAAAGAAAGAAGTCGCGAGTTCGCGGCGCCATCCAAAGTTTTTAAAATACTTATTGTATCTTTATTTTCAAACTTTCTTTTCAGCTAGCTCATCCCAATTTTTTTCTTTCTTTCTTTTTTACTTTCTTGTATTACCGTCCTGTCCCTCTTGCCAAACAAGAGGTCGCGAGTACGAAACTCGTGGCTGCATACCAAATTAAATTTGACCTTTTTGTATTTTTATGTTCAAATTTTCTTTTAATCTCGCTCATCCCAATTTTTTTTTTCTTTTACTTTTTTTTTCCCGTCTTAGGATGGGCAATTAACTTAGTTTGCTAATAAGAGGTCTTTGTGCGATCAGTTTGTTTATATATTCTGCAAAATAATTCTTCATTTTCGCATTTCATATTCACAGATTGTAAAAGATTGATTTTACAGAAGAATAGAAAGCAAATATTTTTTTCATATAAAATAAACTGATGCATGCTAAATTTTAAATTCTAAGTGAAAATAGTTGGGAAGAAATACCAATCGTACACGAAGTTAAAAAAAGAAAGATGCAAATGGCTAGGAAGTGCTATAATATCGATGTTACAACCATTTGCTCTACGGCAGAGTTTGTAAAGTACCGTATGTCCTCGCTTATTACCAAGTCCAATTGCAAAAAAAAAAAAAAATCATATCTCAATTTGCCGTCACAAAACGCACTGCTGATCAGGACCTATGTTATTTGTTCAACTTCTAATGTTTAACAAACTGCATAAACCCAGACATGCCCACGCATTTTGTGACAGCAGAACTGGGTCCGTGCAGTAATAACTGGACCAGACTAATAAGCTAACACATACAGTATCTACCGACGACACAGGTGTCGCTGTCGATTTTCTTTTCCATTGATACTTTCCGTGCGTGCAACATCTACTTGTTCTTCAATTTCTTGAAAGAATTGTAATTAAAGCACGAAGCAGATGTAGCTGATTACTCATCTATCTATCTATAAATATATCTATCTGTCTGTCTGTCTGTTTATCTATCCAATCTGACTCGTTTGTAGTTCAGGAACATAGTGGTCTTATCTAGGCCTTCAGATTGTTAAAAAATGTGACTTCATACATTTTATTTTGACAGTCGTGTTAGTGGCTGGTTTATCATTTAGTAGAGAAAATCAGATATTATATCTGTTGAACTTGTGTGGCCTGTAACAACTGGACAACATTTGCACAAAACAAAGATGGCTGAATATTGTATATAGATGATTATTCAAATGCATGACGGGGTGGGGTGGGGGTGCCTAAACAAAGTAGGAAAGGGCTCTGTGTAATCAAGCCCCAGGTGGACGACACATAAAGCTCTTGCATTTTAAGCATTTCAAGGGAATACTTGTCAACATCTAGCTGAATCCGCCCGTAGATTTCCACGAAGAGGGACAGATGGGTAAATACCTGGACAGACATACAGATTGGCTACAGCTGATGCGTTTGCAAAGCCAGATAAATAGCGAGAAATAATTCACAGAAAGCCATAGGCCACACACACACACACACACACACACACACGCACGCACGCACGCACGCACACACACACACACACACACATATATGCATGCTCCAATTATTTGAGAAGACGGCTTTGAAGATAACTTATATTATGAATTTATGAATTAAACAGATTTATACCGAGCCCTGCGTGATGCGAAGCATTGAGGAGTAAATCCGATACTACCTGTTATGAAAGTCACGAGTTACAACTGACACTAAACCGTATCCTACTAGTTGAAATACAGACAACGGTTACCGTAGGTGTTGGCATAGATTACGACCTGTATAAATAAATGTTGTTGTTGTTGTTGCTGTTGTAGGGTTTTACGTCATTTTTCGGCACAAGTTAGGCTATACATGGCGGCCAGTATAAATGGTGGAGGAAGAACCCGAAAAAACCCGGAAAGAACCACCGACCCAAGAGAAGCTACTGGCAAGATTCTCACATACTCACATGGGCGCCTGCAGCATGGGCCAAGTGGGGTCACGTGACCCCCGTGGAAATCATGCATATATATAT
>JAECUM010022598.1:0-34617 GCA_016617855.1 Megalonaias nervosa | reverse complement strand
TGTACAAAAATAAATATTTCCAGAAATTATAATTTCAGTACTGTCCGTCTGAAACTTACTGGACCAGCCAGACTCGAAGGTATGTTATTTTAAAAATTAAAATAATTACTATACCAGTCATACTGCGAACACATTTAGCAAACATAAAATAATAATTTGAAACGTTTTGTTGACATTATAAATATAGGCACTAATCTACATTGCATTGAATTCATCGGCGTTTCAGTGAGTAACACAGTGAACAATAAATGTTGTCTTCGAGATAAATAATGATGTAATATGCAAATTATAATTATGGTATGATTTTGACTTGCGTACTCTTCACATTACACACAAATCAGTGATAGTTATATATATTTCTAGCTTAATACATGAAAATAAAGACTTCGAAACTTGATGCACCAAAGCATAATCCGCGGTCATTCGAACTATTCGACAATCTGGTTCTACTCATAGTAAGAGTATCGTATGTACTCGTTTATAGGCCAAGTCAAACTGCAAACAACACAGATGTCTGCAGAACTTTAATGCGCCTGCAGATCAAGGTCTACGTTGTTTCTTCTACTGATTACTCCTAACAAATGGCACATACCAGCCGCGGCTGATCTGGATCTGTGCAGTTTGCTGTTGTGTTCGACTTATAACCTAGTATATACGGTATGAAAGAGAGGTAATCTCCGTGCACAATGCAATATACTTCGTCCACACAAATTCGGTCGTAATTAAGGTTCTTTTCTGTTGGCACAATAGCGAGATCCTTCACAATTAAAAGTGCAAAATAAATGAATTCTTACCCCAGTAAATTGCAGAAGAAAATGCAACACATTTACATCAAAAACATTCCACATAGCATACGTTACAAAACAGGTTAAAGAAGCAAAAAACGAATTGCAAAACACGAGGCTAGATGAAGTCTTCCAAAGGCACAACATGTACACGACATCATTCAGTGCACAATTAAATAGCCTAGTGCAATGTATGATGTAACACTAAATACAAGCACTGTAAATCATCTGCTAGAGAGTGAAATCCAATATTAATTGTTCAGTAATATATGTTCGTGGATTTGGCAAATAACCGATCAACTTCTTGGATTTGTTGTGAATAAGGTAAGAGCTAGATATCTAAATAACCTGATTTCGTTGTATAAAGGGCCAACTCTAATTTTTACGCAATTGGCAATAAAAAGTGAATGCATTAGAATTGTTACTATCTGCCAGTTTCAATGATGTAAGACTGATTTCCTTTGCTATAATACTGATAGTCTTGAGACCGGAAAATAATAAAAACGCAGTATGTGTATGCTGATAGGTTTCTTCATACCCAGGAATATTAATGAGGAGACAAATTCATTGCAAGTTTTAAAGTGATAACCTTTATATGCCATCAAAGGCATACCACACATACCATGTTGTTGCTCTATATAATTTTACCAGGGGGAGGGGTTATGATAGGTTTATTCTTATAATTTTTTCCTTGTTTAAAATATACATGCAAAATCTTGTGTTGTTTCAAAGTCCAGAAAGTAAATATTTGTATACTAACTTTTACAGAATGCCATGAAGCCTGTCCAAAACACAATCTATTTTCGTATCTACAAATTCTATTTTGACATTTACACAACCTTTTTTTTACAATTACTCAACCCATTTTCTCATCTACACAGCCTATTTCTACATATACACAAACTATGTTCTCATCTACGCTACCTATTTTCACGTCTACACAATCTATTTATACATCCACACAACCTATTTTCAGATCTACACAATCTATGTTTACATTTACACTCCTTTCTTTTGATCTGCCAATTCTACCTTAAAGCGAGAAATAACAATGTCTTTCTGAACTGAAACCCATCTTGCCAAAAACAAATTCCATTGCAATGTTATCTATGTATCATGGTGGTCCATTTAAAGGTATCAGGTTTTGATCTTATGCCATGAATTTGTAACTCAAATGTGTTAATATAAGCCCTGATCACATAATTGCTTCTAAGTTTTCTTTATCCGCTGTTACCTGTTGTCATCTGGTATCATACCAGTCTTTCCTAAAGAATTTGAAGTTCATTACGTTGTCACAAATAGGTTTAGTTATGTATCTTAAGTGCTGTAGCATTCTGCTCTCTGTGGGTAATATACTTTGCATATATCTGTTATAAGACGGTTGTCAATGTTTTCAGACAGTAACCACAAACCGTAGCTAGATGTTTTCCGCCCATTACCTATTTTGATGTCTACGTTTTAATTTTGATTTTTATTGCCTCAATATCTAATCTCTTATTTCTCTCAAAATCTTTTTGGCATCGTTGAAATATACATCTTCGTCAGCTAACGTGCACAAGAAATAAGGCACAAAGTTAAGTATCCGTGAACAGTATTTTGCTTTCAACCCCCCCCCCCAAAAAAAAAACAAACAGGTAAATTAAAGAGTAAATGAGTAATGAGGTGGATCGGAGTGCGCGCTGTATACAACATATCATTCAAGCCGAAATGATGTTACAATTTTAACTTGTAGACTTTAGATGTGGCCTCCGATAATTACAATAAACAATTACATTATATAAGGTTTATCTGTATACCAGCAGATGACAGTTGGTATGACACTTTGGTGTTCGCTGCGCCTCTGTCTGAAAGCCGTTTGAATTCAAACCAACGTAATTTTGAGCCTTTATTTATGATTTATTTCGAATTGTTCATTGTGAGCAGCAAAGCGGACGGATGTTCTTTTTGTGGAGGTTTGACATAGGCTTTTGGACGGTATGGCTATCTTTGGCAATTTAATATTACGTTTCGGACGTTACGGTCATCTGTGAGAATTTAACATTTCGTAATTTTAAGTTCCCACAGAAGGTCATAGTGATTCGTAATGTTAAATCCCACTCGATGGACTAAGTGGCCCGAAATGTTAATTTACGATAGTAATGTTAATTCCCGTAGAAACCTAAGTGACATCTGTGATGTCAAATTCCTATAGATGGCCATTGTGTTCCAAACGTAATGTTACTTCCCCGAGGAGGGCCTTGTCGTTTCAAATGTTAATTTTTAATTTCCATGGCTATACGGTTCGAAATTTTGCCGCAATGCATTTTCGGGAATTGCCATACTGATCCCGTATACTACTTTTATGTTCTTAAACTGTCTTCATAGTTTGAATCCTCAAAATTGTTTGAATTATATATTTGCATATGAACACAAAGCTTGATATTTAAAATTCAGTGTCGTACATTTTAACCAATGTGTTCACTGTGAATTTCTCGATGTATGAGAAAATAAAGAAGTAAAGTCATGATATCTTTAAATTAATTTCTTTCAATTTGCAAAAACATAGAAAAAACACTAACACCCATAGCATAACCAAGGATAGACTGGTTTTAAATTGTATAATAATTACTTTCTGTCTGGAGTCCGATTTTGATGAAAAAATAAAACCAAAATAACCTCGTGAAATCCAATATTAAATGTTCATTGATATGTGCATGTGTGTATGTGTGTGTGTGTGTGTGTGTGTGTGTGTGTGTGTGTGTGTTGTGTGTGTGTGTGTGTGTGTGTGTGTTAACTGTATACTTACTTACGGGAGTTTTATAATTTCCATGTTTGTTGGTACAGTCGCTTCTCATTTGCATTGCTTTGAAAAATTTACATGTTTAAAAAAAGAGAGACGTGGAAAACAGCGATAGTTTTCTTTGATATGCTAATTAAGGACGCCATTTTCTTGTCTTTTTCTAAACCTGCAGCGCCGCTGAACCAAGGGTTTTTGAAATGTACGATTACCATTAACACTAAATTGATTCTAATAGCCCAGTATCCATTATAGCACTTAGTACACACAGCAGTCAAACTCTTTGAGGGTTTTCTTGTCTGCGCACATCCTGTTTATAATACGTTATGCCTTTCAGCATACAATTTCCAAGCAGAAATTTTCTATTAAGAAATGAACAATGTAGTAGAGGTGTCTCAATTTGTCATCGCAATAGCCATAGGGTTTTACAGCCCTCGCTTTTGTACGATCCATGGCAATGTGTCAGTCGTTTCCGATGCGAGATTTCATTATTATTTATAATTAGTGCATATTATCCACTGCCGTCGGGTGTTCAGGCCGGGACTGACAAAGCATGTATGTTTCTGTCTGAGATGTTAATTAGGGGTTATTTCCATGAATTCGAAAAAGAAAGTTTTTAATAGTAAATATCTTAACTAGCAAAAAGGTCGTGTCTTCTATTTTGTCTTTACCACGAGGCTTAACGCACTATAAGAAAATCCGGTTGTATAACTTTTATTCTGCATGGTTGTGTGACAGATATAATGATGATTACCATAAAATAAAAATTTAAAAAAAGAAAAAAGGTAAGAAGAAATCAATATGAAACGAATGACAGTCTTCATGTAAAAGGTAATGACAATGTTCTAATTAGGATGCAAAGAAAGACACAAATGCATGTCTGAAGAAATGAAATGTAAAATTATGTGATAGTGTTAATAGTAAGTGAAGCTTTCTTAGCGTTTTCTGACAATATGACAATTCAATGCCTCGCCTACACTCATCACAGCACGAAAAGAACTTTCGTACTTTAAGAAAAATAAAAAAATACGTACTTTAGCTGAAAAGTTTAGCAAACTAAAATGATATAAACAATATTTCTTTCTCTACGTAAATACCGGATATATTTCATCGTATGGTAAAAAACATGACAAAATGTCACTTTTTACCACAATATTCAAATGTATCAGATATTTGTGTAGTAGAAGAGAATGTTATTCTCACTGTATACCAGACTTGCTGCTGAAACTAAATTCATTCTTCAACACCTCCACCTTTCATAAGTTCACCTCAGTTTCAATTGCATTTGTTTTCCAATCATAAATAAATATCAACGATTTGAGAGAACGGTATATTTGGAGTAATCAAATCTTTTGCAATAAATGATTTTTAAAAAATAAATTTGCAAACTCTTTTATTCTATATAACAGCAATACCAAATGAGCAATGCATCACTTCTGAATTTTTTACATTGTTTTTCGACTTAGTAAAGAAGGAAACAATGGCGAGTAAAATATCTTCGTCAAAATAAAAATTATATATCATAAATAAATATCAACGATCTGAGAGAACGGTATATTTGGAGTAATCAAATCTTTTGCAATAAATGATTTTGTAAAAATAAGTTTGCAAACTATTTTATCCTATATAACAGCAATACCAAATAAGCAATGCATCACTTCTGAATTTTTTACATTGTTTTTCGAGTTTTTTTTACGGCACACAACTTAGTAAAGAAGGAAACAATGGCGAGTAAAACATCTTCGTCAAAATAAAAATTACATGCATGATAGGCAAATGCATTAATTGTTTAAGCTCAAATATGCTTGTTTTCTTGCTGCAAGTGTAACTGTGATAGGCACAAACAATCAAGCTTCACATTGCATGATGAGACATTTGTATTTTTCTAATGTGAACATGTAAGGATACATTTGTCACAAATATGACACCAATAATTGTCTTTACCATCTACGTTGTCTACAGTGGGGACTGTTTAACATTTTTAGGTATTACAGCATGTTAACATATCACTTTATGTGATTCTGTATGCTCCCAATAAGCCCATGACATTCTTATACAGAGTTCTCCTTACTGATTTGGCTGCGATCGTGGAAAAATTTTCATAACCCGCATTCTGAAACTTTTTGCTTTTACTATTATTTTCAACATATTGGCTGTAATTTTTCGAATCGATTCCTGAAATGGAATTGGAAACACACGCTCATGTCTGTCTGAATATGACCAATTTATCCCACAGAGGTATAGCATATCATGCTCTGAAAAATGGCGTAAAATCCCAAGACAGTAACAACAAAAACAAATAAAACTTAGGGTACCGGTCAGTTGATAGTGGGTGTGGGAAATGGGTGGGAGGTAGCATGGAATCCGCCCTATATGTAAAGCGTGGTATAAATCTTAATTTATAGAAGTAAATAAACTCACATTTGTTCACAGAAGAATGTGGAGATACACCGGTATGCCAAATGACAGAACTTTATCCAACCACAGCATTTTTACGCGGTAAAATAGCTCAACGACCAATATAATTTTTCTTGTGTAATGCAATTCCGACTGTAAATAAAATGTGTTTATGTCTTCTGTTGTCTACTGTTCCAAATTAAATAATCCAAATATCCAGTCACAGATACATTACAGTAAATCTGAGGATTTCTGCATCTACTAACGATCTTTTCACTTGAATTTTCATATTTCCCACGTCGATAACGTAGTTTAACAAAATACTAAAACTTACAGAAATTATACGTTGTCGGCAATATTCTTCAACTGCTGCTATAAATATTTAACGTTCATTAGGTGTTAGATTGCTCATATTTGTTGTAGCTTCCATTATATTATAAACAGAGAGAGAGATCGATCCTAGGTTTCTTTCGTATGCCGTGGAAATGTAACTACCGTTACCACACGGTCACATGGATATATTTATCAGTAGGTTTCAATGGTCGCTAGATTTCTGTGAAATACAGGCAGCAGCGCCAATAATAATAATAATAATAATAATAATAATAACAACAACAACAACAGCAGTACATCTATAAAAAAAGGTCAGCCACTAGCTATTTTCAACTTTTCATAGAATAAGTTCTATTGAAATTGGCTCCGGCCCCATTGTCAATATAGTGGTATAGTTTAGTACAATAGTGTCAATACAATATACTGTACATATGACAATGACGTCCTCAGGAACGTTGCTTGTCATTGATGTTTTTGATGAATGTTGTTTTACCTGCAGGTGGGTATTGATAAAAGAGGAGTATTTCACCTGATTTGAAAGGGCAGGTGTAGTTGGCTGCATGTTTCTTAAGTCTTGTAGAACCTGAAACTTCTGTAGTTGTTACCTTTTCGTCCATCCAATGCAAATATTCCGCTTTTAGCCCTAGTTCTCAATTGACTACAGTAAGAAGGAGACGAAAGCCGAGAGTAATGAGAAGATTTCTGCAGTTTATCGGTGTGCAAGTACTGCTGTAAATAAAGATGCATTATCTTCCAATCCAGTGTGAACATCGGGATGAGATTGAAAATGCAGATATAACGTTATCGTGCGTGCCAACCAAGACGAAAAATATGAATCGTGAAGAAGCTACCATGTTGCCATGGCAATAATTATATGCATGTTCATGGCGTTTAGTGTGATCAAAGGATAAAAAAAATATATTCCTTGCGAGTTGGAGTCGTGGGTTCTTATTAAACGCGCAAACACTCACAATGATAAACGTCAACTACAAAATCGCAATTCAGAAAATATATGACCCTTCATTGACATAATTAGACAATGAATTAGTCTGACAAAGATTTACAGGCTTGTATTTAGCTTCATCAATATTTGCATTATTTCGAAGTCTGAACAAATAATTGACAGCTGTGTATGACACGCAATGATGATGATGATGATGACGATGATGATTATAATAATCACCATCATTATTTATTATTATTATTATTATTATTATTATTATTATTATTATTAAAAATTATATTCTGCGATTGATTTATAGTAATGATTGTTAATGACTGTGCTTTTCCTTAAAGTATTTGTCCAAGTGGTTCAAATACCTCAAGAATAAAAGTTATATTTAGCAGCCAGTGAAGTTAGCTCATTTAATTACAAAGGCACTCTCCAGTTTAAATCCGTTTGTCATTTTCAGACATCCTAAGATGCAAATAGCTCCATGCAGTTGGCATCTATTAAAAGCAAACGGATGCTAAAATATCGGCCTTTACCTCATTTAAACATCATGTTAACAAAGAAAGAAGAAGCATCAGCACCTTTCCTGCAAGTGATATCGAGTCCGGTTGTGCACATGCTTGTCGGGGATACCTCGGAAAATAACGTCATGAGCAGAAAGATGCAATTGGGTTCGAAGGCTTTCCAATGTCTCCTGCACGTGACTATTAGAGTGGATGGAAGAAAGATTGTGCATTGATATGACACTGTAAAAGATTTGTCACGTGCCGAGAGAAATCTGGGTTCAATTGAACTGTAATTAATCATCATTATGGTATTCATAATGAACGATGGTTCGTCGTAAAGTTTATTAACATGTCTTTATTTGTATTATTGAAAACTAAATTATGAATGTGTCCTAAACTCAAATGCTGAGAACCCGTTTTGGCGATACAGCCAGCAAAGTAGGAAATACTTCGTTTCAAGGAAGTCCCTTTGCAACAAAGAACTGCTGTGAAGGCAATTCTAGTTATCTATAGTAATCAACCTATTTATTTTACTTTTAAATTTTGTTTTCTCGCCAAATTTTGTGGACTAAGAGAGTCAAATTTCTGATAGCACTCATATTAAATGATATATCAAATTTTTCGATATTATTTAACATCTCTACACAATTTATGACATTAATAAGTTTTATTTTTTGTAATCTGTGTAAAGCACTGAAGCTCATTGAAAGAATGTTAATAATTAATGATTTGTCACAAGATATGCAGAACAAAAATTCGGTATAAGATATTATGATATTTTAGATACCATGTCATTATGTTAAATGTCAATATTGTGTTCAACTTAATATTTTATCAATCAACGCTGAGTCGATTTGTCCTCGTGAAAGTTAAATCGATGACGACTGCATTCCCTTCCTCCACACCCTTCTTGTAGTGCTTATTATATTCTTCTGTTTTGCGTGGAGGAGAATACGAGCTGTTATTAGCTACTAACACACTAAGGTATTTCCAGGCTGAGTCTCATCCCAATATTTTCCAGATTCATGCAAATTATCAACAACAACGATTAAACTTACTGAAAAAATATATTTAGAGTAAGTGAATAACTGATTTAAAATCAAAGGCATATTGTTAACTGATTAATGATATTCAATACTTTGTGACCCCCTTTCTTTTGTTTTCTTCATACATAAATTCCTAACATTATTATTTCAGAAATTTCGGTATAAAACTGGCTTGATGTAGTCTCATTGTATAAAATTTGAATTTGTTAACCCAGGTCGTAAGTTGTCGTCGAAACTATACAGTAAACATATCCTGTGACTGAGGAAGGTGACAGTAAGCATAGCATGTGACTGAGGAAGGTGACAGTAAGCATAGCATGTGACTGAGGAAGGTGACAGTAAGCACATAGCTTATGACTGAGGAAGGTGACGGTGATTGGTATTGTCTGTAAAAGTCAAACTTGCGGTATAAATAGCAAAATCTGCAGTGGAATAATGTTAGCCTGTAAAAGGTATATCAATTACATTTTTGTTAACAAAAAGACACTACAACAATTCAAAATTCAATCCACAGGACTACAGAAGTGTGTATGAATGTGTGTGTGTGTGCGTGTGTGGAGAGAGGGGAACAAAACTTAAACTTAAGCATTCATTCAGGGGATTTTTTTTTTTCATTTGATTTCCTTTTTAGATATTTATATATTTGACAGCAAGTTCTAACCTATACCTGCTAGAACCAAACGATGAGAAAGAGAAGCTTCCTCCGTAAAGTTATTCGGTTACGTCTCAGCCATTAGGTGCATAATTTAAGCCGACGATAAGTAAATGGTATCTTTTCAATAAAGTCTAGGTAAGCAAATTTTTGTTTTCGATTATTAGGAATCTTGGGTTTATAATGGTGAAGTGTGTTTCTGGCTCCAATCAAACATATGCATAGTTTGACTATCACACTGAAAATGTCTGTGCTTATAAAACGATTACATACAGTCATAGCAAGTTAGGTATGTGGTACGGGGCTAGACACAGTCTATGGACCAGAATCAACAGAAACAGCTCCAATACTGAGTGATGATGACACCACACTGGCCACTGACAAGGAAAAGATGCTACAAAGATGATCAGAACACTTCAAACATAACAAATCAACAACCAAGTAGCAGTGAAAAGGCAACTGTGGAAATCAGCATATTTCTTGCTGTTCCTCCAACGCTGAGTGAAACTGAGAAAGCAGTTGAACTGCTATCGAATTACCAAGCACCTGGAGCAGATGTTATACCAGCAGAATTCTACAAAGGTGGGGCTCGAACATGGCACAGAAAGTGCCTGAACTCTTTCAGTTAATGTGAACTCAATGAACTATACCACAAGAGTACAAGGATGAAACCATCATCTACTTGTATCAACGGAAAGGCAACACAAAATCCTTTCGACAACAATCAGGACATCTTGCTGTCAGTAGCAGACAAAATCCCGGCCAGAATTATGTTGAATCGCCTTGTGCATCACATAGATTAAGCGATCCTGCCTGAGAGTCACATCGATCAAGCGATCCTGCCTGAGAGTCACATCGATCAAGCGATCCTGCCTGAGACTCAGTGTGGCTTAAGAAACGGACGTGGAACAACAGACATGGTATTTGCAACTCGTCAACTTCAGAAGAAATGACAGGAACAGAAGTCCAATCCGTACACGACACTCGTAGACCAAACAAAAGCCTTTCACACATTCATTCGTGGGTGCTTCTGAAGATCGTAGTAAAATGTGGTTGCCCAAAAAATTCATCGTGGTGGTTCGGCAATTCCTCGATGATATCATCGTTAGTTTTGCACGACCATGAGTGATATGAACCATTCCTAGTCACTAATGGAGTCAAGGAAGGCTGAGTCCTGGCACATACCTTTTCAGTATTATGTTTTTTGCCCGGCAACTACTTATAGATGCCTTCCTTGACTATGTCACTGTGATAGACATCATTACGGGCCTGATGACAAGCTGTTCAATCCGAAGAGACTACAAGAGAAGACAAAGTTGTCTCCTATTGTTATATACATTTTATTTGCAGTGTTTGTTAGGGGTTTTTTTTATATCATTATATACAATGGATAATTGTATTTTAGACTTGACCTTGTCGAAAATCAAGTTCATTTTCTACCTGACCTGAATCGCTGGTTTTGGTTTTGTAAACATGTTTATCTCAGTCTGAGTCCAGAACATTGGAAATTCCCAAATGAAATACCGGATCTACCTGTTATTTCCCACATTTTATATTATAATTTCAGTAGGAAACCTTCTAATTATAACTAAGATTTTATTTTGTAAACATTTGGTACCTTCCAGAATTAATTTTCCATTAGGTAATAGTTTTTTTTTTATATAGAAAATGATAATTCTGATCTGTGATCAAGTAGAAGACTATATGATCTTTTTATCTAGAAATTATTCATTCGTGCTTTAAGATCTGATCAGAATCGCTTGTATTGTTGTTGTGTCCAGTATTTCATTACTGGCAGGAATTTATATAATCAAATTATTTAATTTAAGCTATCCTTGTCTAGAAATACAAAGCGCTCAAAAATAACATTCTTGGAAATAGAGGCTTAGATTGATAGTGAAATTCAAATATGGATATATTCTTCAATTATATTATTGTGATTCAACGAAAGACTTTTGGCACATCTTTACGACACATGCTATCACAGGCGCGTCGACACTTCCAGCGTTGGATATATTTCGGAGTACCACTAAAGTTTATTCAGAACTTTGATCATTAGGACTTGTGCTAGAAATTCTACGATTATTTCTAATTTAATTCGCAATACCTTGGCAGTGCACTGTCACGTTCAGTCCACATTGATGATGAAAGCAGAATTGCCAAAGGAAGTGTGGCCTTTGCCAGACTACGCGCAAATGTGTTGGGGTGCAAAGGCATCAGTCGTCAGACAAAAGTGATAGTCTACAAAGTCACTGAATTGCCGATCCTGCTGTATGCAAGCGAAACCTGTACAGACGCCATGCCAAGACGCTGAACAATTTTTACATGATCAGGGTGAGGAAATGAATGAGGATAATATAGTAGAACAAGGTCATAGACACTAAAGTTGTCTCGTGGGCAGGCACACTTTGCCTATGAAATCACAGTTGAAATTGGCAGGCCACGTGATCATGATTCAGACCAATGACAACCAAAGAATACAGATTCTAAGCACATGTTCTATAGACCATATAAACTTTATGCACATTATCTGAAGAGTTTAGAAACGATTGTTGCAGGGAAAAAACATGTCGCATCCCCCGCTGAATGCTCGAGGGTGATGAATAGATGGACCCTTTGCACACTTTGCCTATGAAATCACAGCTGAAATTGGCAGGCCACGTGATCATGATTCAGACCAATGACAACCAAAGAATACAGATTCTAAGCACATGTTCTATAGACCATATAAACTTTATGCACATTATCTGAAGAGTTTAGAAACGATTGTTGCAGGGAAAAAACATGTCGCTTCCCCCGCTGAATGCTCGAGGGTGATGAATAGATGGACCCACCTACATGTTGTAAAAGGTAACGAATCGAGAAAAACTTTTTTTTGTATTTGAATGATTTTACCCACTCGTGAATTTATATATGTTTTCTATTAATTCTTTGAGATACATCAATCAGCCTCATCAGTGACCCTTATGCTTCAAATTATCATCAACAGAATGAATTCACAAGCACAGCACATTATTGCTGAAGAACAGACAGGTTTCAGAGCTGGAACTACCACTATAGAACCAATCTTCAATCTTAGTATTCTCTGAGAAAGTATCTGGAGCATTAACAGGCCCTCAGACATATCTTCACTGAGTTCTAGAAGGCTTTCGATAGAGTATGGAATGCAGCCTTGTTAGTCACCATGTGGATTTACAACACAAACACAAACCTAATCAGCACCATAGAAAACATGTATGACAAGGCGACTAGTGCTGTTCTTGTCAATGGCAACATAGGTGATTGGTTCAGAACCACAGTCGGAATCACACAGAGGTGTCTTCTTTCACCCACTCTCTTTAACATCTACCTGGAAAGAATCATGTCCGATGCCTTGGAAGACCATGAGAACAGTATCAGTGTTGAAGGAAGAATAATCACCAACCTGCACTTCTTTTATGACATTGATGGCTTTTAGCAGGAGATGAAAAACTATAAACCTTAGTGAACCGTTTCAGCCAAGTATCACTAAGGTATGTGATGGAGATAAGTACTGAAAAGATCAAGCTAATTATAGTGGAATCCACAAGAACATTAGAGTGAATGGGCAGAAGCTGGGCACAGTGACAAGCTTCAAGGATCTAGATGCTGTAACTTCTGATAAAAGTTCAAAACCTGAGGTTCTTTCTAATATTGCGCAGACAACAACTACGCTGGACAGGCTGAAGCCTCTTTGGAGAGATCAAGATTATGTACTCTCTCATCATGTCCATATTCCTGTATGCATGTGAGACATGAACCCTGACAGCAGAACTAGAGAGAAGAATCTATGATTAGAGATGAGATGGTATGTAAGATCCTGAAAATCTCATACTTAGACCACGTCTCTAATGAGGAGTTGCACGTTAGAATCCAAGGTGCAACTGGACCATATGAAGATCTGCTCACCACAGCAAAGAAACACAAACAAAGATGGCATTGTAACGTCTCACGCTTATCGGCCCTTTCAAAGACACAGGGCAAAGTGAGGGGAAAGAGAAACCAAGGCAGACAAAAGAAGAGATGGGAGGATAGCATCAAAGAGTGAACAGGCATGAACTATGCAAAGTCCCAAAGAGCAGTGGAGAACAGGGAAAAATGGAGATAGATTGTCGCAAATTCATCAGTGGTGCACCTACGACAAGCCAGGTTACAGGAGAAATTAATAAAAAAAAAAATGATGACCCTTCCGTGCCTTTACTATGTTTTCTAAGAATTCATTGAAATGCCTCATTTATTTGCATTATGTAGACAGGAGTGTGCTGATGCGTTGTTATAGAATATACATTACATGCAGACTTATAGCTGTCACCGAAAACTGCTACAGGTCACAAAATCAATACTCAGACATTTAAAGTCTCTGCTGAACAAAAACTGATTTTGGTATAAAATTGTTTATTTTCATTCGAAATACTACTTGTCGTGAGGAATATGCAAATGAATCCATGCTTTCAAAAGCCGTTTTCTGATTTATTTTCCACGAATACAGACTATAGCTTTTGATATGATACTAAAAAACTGAGATTGTTCATGGCCCAAGAAATCGATACAACTTTTACCCTTGGTTCTAATGAAGCCAAATTTGTTGACAAAGCCGCTGTTATAATTGCCAAACTCAAAGGCTTTCATGGAGCCGAAAATAAAACTGGGTAATATTATGGTATTTGCTAAAACATCCGAACTCCAATTTAAATGTCAACAATATCAAAACACATATTACAATTTGGTTGACATTTTACAGAATACAATATGACACTGCGTCAGGTGTGCGTTATGTTTCCCGTGACGGCATGGCGATATTGAATGCACCATCTAGGTGGCAATTTATCCATATCTCTGGTTATAAGTGAGATTTATGCAGTTAAAATTCTCATTTGAACAAAACTATGGCATAACTGCTAATATTTCCAATTGCAATAAATTACGTCCACAATACTAGTATAATAAATTATGCATGGCATTTGACAACTAGCTGACACAAATATTTCCTCCGGGACCTTTGTCGATATCTTTGTTTAATGGTGCGATAAAAATGTATTAGATAAAACATATGAACATGATTGCTATAAAATCCTCGAAGATCTCAATATTTTTGCGAAGAATTGTTTTGGATGATACGATGAAACTGGATAAAGAAGAGACCCAAATATGTTAATATTTGGGTCTCTTCTTTATCCAGTTTCATCGTAAAGATTAAAATGTTTCCTTCTTTCCACGTATGAAAGGTATTTAAAAGTTCTGAATATTAGAGCACTCTAGAACAAAGGTCTTCGTTAGTGAACATTATGTCACGGCTTCCTCTCAACGTATTTATCATGCACTTTTGCGCACTTTCACAGTCAGATTATTCAGTTATTAAATGGCATTTCGTACTTACTTTGGGATGTTGTTCATAAACTGGCAAAACAGCATCCATCCGCATTACGGCTTTCAAATCACTGAATCGTTTGCGAATCTATGATAACGAAATTCACTTGTAGCTAAATCAATGCTGCGAGGAGATTTTGCCAAGGTTTCGTTGGTGTGCTCTATCAGGAAATCTGTCACAAGTTGGATGTATGTGTCAGTACGTTGTCACGAAGTAAATGGATACCGGTGGACGGACTGTTGTTTTCGTTGTGTTCCACAATTCCTGATAGTACTTTGGAATATAGATGTCCATTGACACCAGTAGAGTCAGGTACAGTTGTTTGAACGACCGGGCCTTTTGAATCGAAAAACAACTCTCTTGATAGCCCGACCGCGTTGAGTGATTTGTAGTCTATGCTCGTTTTTTTTCGATCAGTCTTTACTATTATCTCTTGAGTCGGATTCAGAATCAGTCTTTCACAACCTAGGAAAATCGCAGTCAAATGTCTCTACTAACTCCTTTCATGTTTGGCGAGTAACTATTTGGCGACTTCAACCTGAGTGTCTTTTGATCAGCCGTCAGCAAAAGCGGGACACATCTTGCATGAACCTTCTTGAGCTTCAAATGATTCTTCAATATTCTAGAACAGCTGAGCTGACGAATTATTGTCGGTAATGATAGAAATATCTTTCGCTGTGTATCTATCATCTTCATCATTTGTTCCCTTTACATCAATTACTTTATGCTCATCAATCGCAGAAAACGGTCTTACATAACGTGGATCGTCTTCCATGGATTCGCGATTATCTTTAAAACAACGAAACCTCCTCAAATTTGTAGGATGTGACAAAGAACTGCATTGGTAGACTTTATCCAGGTTGACTTTGATATCGGTGGGAGAGTACCCTAAGTTGGCCTAGATCTTTCGAATGCTTTTTGCACAGTAGCAGAATTGTTCTACATTTATGACATGTTTATGTCACTGTCAATAACCTATGCTACGTTACATGCAAATATTGCAGGATAAAGACGTGCTGCAGGTCATTTTAAAGAACGGTATTTTGTCTATAGATCGCCATCAAATATATTAACAGTCTCAAATAAACAAAAAGTTATGATAAAATATTCTGAACTTTTCAAATATCTTTCGTGGAGCAAAAGATCCATTTAATAATATGGTTTAATAATATGGGTTTCTGGTGCACGGTTTACGTTAAAAATAGTCCTACAATGGAAGACATCCACCCGGATATTTATGCTGTTCGGGTCGACGTTTACTTCCAAATAAACGGCATTGTGTAACGTGTTCCCATGTCGACTGACAGGGGAACTAGAGGCCAAATGTTCAGGAATATCTCATACACTTGGCAGTCCATATTGACACTTTTCCACAAATTAAAAATGTTCAGGAATATCTCATACACTTGGCAGTCCATATTGACACTTTTTCACAAATTAAAGACTACTTGCTTTAGTCGGACCATACTTAATCTGATGTCTCTTTCCTGATGGAATTAAATTCTGACACAAGCAAATGAACACCTTTAATAGTTCCATTGACAAGCATTACATTTGGCTGAACTATGATGGTAGCTGAGGAATGCCGAAGTAGGTTAATCGAGGAATCACTTTCTTTGAAAAACATAGCTATCGATTTCGCTTTCGTCAAATTATTGTGTTTTTCTTTGTTTCGTTAAAGAAACATACTCAAACTGCAAACTACGTCGGCATTCCTTGGCTACCATTGCATTTGACCCAGCTAAGAAGCGTGTCAACAGAGCTTATAAACGCTTCCACATGCCCGTGTCAGAATTTGATTCCGCGAGGAAAAAGACATCGGATGTAAATCGTTGCCAGTTCACAACTATACACTGATCTACTTTTACTCACATGGTACGTTATGCGGCGGAAGGAGACAATGCCACAATTAGAAAATATCAGTCTTTTCTCTCGCAACATGAGTGACACATTCCGCCAGAGGCTAATCACCAAACCCATCAAATTGATGTGTATTTCTACAACTACATCCGATGTTATTTCTTGACTTGACAGAAACGGCCGAACGATGCTTCTACTGGACAGAGATACGTCACTTGTTGATTTGGCAAGGAACGTTATTGAAAGCTTAAATATAATGTGTTATTGCGCTTTGGAAATACTGTCCTCTAACAACAAACAACTCATTGCTAAACCCACTCAAACAGTAAACTGCACAGACCCAGATCTGACGTCCCATAATGAGCCGGCAGATCAGGGTCTGTGTTGTTTGCAGTTTGACTCGACATTTAAAGGAGTCTGCGTCTATCTCTTTAGCATTGTCCAACTGAAAGTAGTTAAATTTTGTATCGTGAATACGAACATCCTAGCACAAAAGCAAAACTTCGTTAGATGGATAAATAATGAATGTGAAAGAAAACTATTTTGTATACTTTACAAAGGAAGTTAAACATCTCCTCTCTAACAATTTGCTTTGTGAATAACCATGTAAAGAAAGAAACTTTGCACACAAGCAAGAAAAAGAGACTTAGGCGCACGATAGTTGGCTGTTCGGCCATTCTTGCTACTAATGAGTCAGTCATTAGTCTGCCTGTACTCCTATCTTTGAATTTGCCAGACACTCAAGAAATGCTGACTCTTTGACCTAAAAGAAAACGATATCATTTGCGTCAGTTTATTCTTTTATTTTAAAGTCATAAGCACAAAGTTTATCATGATGGAAAAGTGAGACCACTGTACGCAGTTCATGTACGCAGTTCGCACTGTCTGTATAGTATCTACATTTTCTGACGTCAAATTCATATTTCAACATTCTGTATTTGCAAAATAAGATTGTTGCCTATATGTAAAATACAAAAGTAACCCGTAAAACAGAACACAATGAATAAATAAAAACAACTAACAGCATTCTTCTTAACTATTTCAATTTACGGTCTCCTGAAATTTTTTGAGTTTAGGTACAATATGACTAGATTCCAAGTGAAACAAATGAAATCAAACCGGTAAGAATAGTGGAAATTATATAGAAAGACACGGACAAAATTTTTTCAAAAGCTCGAATGTATTCTCCTGCAACAAGTTTGTACTCAGAAACCAATCGCCTGTTTCTAACTAAGAAAAGTTGAGGGACGCTTCCAAAACACAATACACTGTCCTCCGGAAGCTCGCACGTAAATAACTGTTCAAAAGCATATTCATTTAGAAATCCAGCAGATTGAAAGAAGTTGAAGATTGAACCGTATATACTCTCTTATAAGTCGAGTTTACCAAAAAACTGCACAATGCACCAGCAGATCAGGGTCGTTACAGTTTGTTAGGAGCAATCATCAGAACAAACAACATAGATCCTGATCTGGCAGTCGGATTCAAATCTCAAGAGAGGCTATACGGAAGTACGTCACGATCCAAAAATGGGATGGTGGGGTTGGTGGTCACTGGACTGGAATTGTTATTCTGGACATAATTTTAATGTGACCCTCTTGGTCGGCTTTTACATTGTATTCAAAGGAACGTTCGCCTGGATTAAACGGTTTAGCAACATTTTAAAGAAAATGCATTGTTTAATGTGATTGAAATAAGGTACACCATCCTTATCAATGCAGAAGAGTGACTGATATTAAATATTAAACGTAATGGAAATACAATGGCATAGAAGGGAACACTTTCCTAATTTCGTCAGGGACATGAAAACCAGCTGAGTCATTATATGTTAAAAATGAAATAGTTTAAGAAAGAAATGTGCAATCTCCTCAATCTAATTGACTAGCGACAGGATATTGTATCTAAACACGTTAGCCTGAAAGCGACTTTTATAGACCATTTTCTCAGCTTAAATCACATTAAAAGCGACAACAATTTGCTTCTGTAAGTAAATAATTTTGTCAGCTACTTTTCGGTATTAAAAGAAATTTTTTGCCCTTTTACTGATGTCCAAAATGTCCCATTTTAGCCGTTCGTCTATGTTTGAGTATACGGCTGCCTTAAGATATTCAGAAAAGCTGTTCCTGCTGTAAGCATGTTTTGCCCCAGAAGGTACACGCAGTCTTTCCGTTTGAAATGGAAAACTAATTTTATGAAATTGTTGAACCTGGAGACCTTTAAAATCATTATCTTCAACAGAAACGCAAATTTAATAGGTGAGTACGCTCCATGTTTTGTATTGTATTTAGTAGAAGTTCACGAGATCTTCGGTTGCATGGTGAAAAAGAATACCCTAACGTACTGCTTCCTGTCATTTGTAACCAGTCTGGGAGGTACAAAGGTTTACGGTTGACCGGTAAAGGAGATTTGCAACTTCATCCATCCAACATCGAAACGAGATTTAATTAAAATTGGTATGAAAGCACCGAGTCAACCAAAAAAGTTGTAACGTAGCAGTTTAATGGCAATTATTATCGAAAGCATTTAAATTGTCAATGTGAATTTTGATTTGGATTTTTAACGTAGCTTTAAAAAATTTTCAGTCATTGACAATCTCAACATGATGTCATGTACATAGGAAAAATACAATTATAGTTGCTTAATATACTTGTGAGAAGAAGTCTTGCATTTTTCACATTGCAATAAAACCGTAACCACATACGAGTTTAATAAGCACAAAACGCACAATATTCTGTATATATCTGTCTACATTAACACAGTGTTCTGTATACAACTGTCTACATTAACACAGTGTTCTGTGTACAACTGTCTACATTAACACAATGTTCTGTGTACAACTGTCTACATTAACACAATGTTCTGTATACAACTGTCTACATTAGCACAGTGTTCTGTGTACAACTGTCTACATTAACACAATGTTCTGTATACAACTGTCTACATGAACACAATGTTCTGTATACAACTGTCTACATTAGCACAGTGTTCTGTGTACAACTGTCTACATTAACACAATGTTCTGTATACAACTGTCTACATGAACACAATGTTCTGTATACAACTGTCTACATTAGCACAGTGTTCTGTGTACAACTGTCTACATTAACACAATGTTCTGTATACAACTGTCTACATTAACACAATGTTCTGTATACAACTGTCTACATTAATACAATGTTCTGAATATAACTGTCTACATTAACACAGTGTTCTCTATACAACTGTCTACATTAACACAATGTTCTGTATACAACTGTCTACATTAACACAATGTTCTGTATACAACTGTCTACATTAACACAATGTTCTGAATATAACTGTCTACATTAGCACAATGTTCTGTATACAACTGTTTACATTAACACAATGTTCTGTATATAACTGTCTACATTAACACAATGTTCTGTATATAACTGTCTACATTAACACAATGTTCTGTATACAACTGTCTACATTAACACAATGTTCTGTATACAACTGTCTACATTAACACAATGTTCTGGATACAAAAAGTACATGAAAAGATGTCTAGCGCCAAGAAATCGAAATCTAGCATAAACTCATTTGTTACGACTCTATGGTTATAAACTAAGTAACAGATAGCAGCAAAAGCAACAAATTTTGTAAAACTTAACAAACAATTTAATTATCGATTTTATTAGATGAAACTTTAAGATGAACTTACAGCAATATGAATTAAATCCAAAATAATCATGAAAACGTTCTATTAAAGTCCAAAAGAATGAAAAGTTCCGTATAAATTTCAGATCCACGAATATACCGGGTCGCCAACAGTCCTTTGAATAATTCAAAATAGTCCCAGAATAATGTTATAGTCCAATGGGCACTTTCTATTTCCACTGAATAATCATAACAAATGTTTACTCTCAAATTATCTAAACACAACATTAAATACATCTTGAGACTGATTTGAACATAAGAAATAAGAATCCGAAAAAGAATAAATCCAAATCAGGAATCAATCTGATTGCTCAGTTTTCTCCTTATACACTCCTTCAAGAGTCTATTGCCACTATATGTCGCAATGTACCCCACGTGACAGATCTTACTATTCAATTTAACATTTAAATATAACTGTTCATGTGACCGAGCCCTTCCAATGGGAAATAACTTAATTCTTCTACGAATCCAACTGACCTAAACCCGTCCAATGGGAAACAACCCGAAACTTGTCATCATGTCCACCATTAATATTATTATCAGTAACTGTCAACACGTATGTAAGTATTTATTTATAGAGCCTATGCGATTTTACGTTCTTAATATCATAAAATAGAACCTATGCACGTAAGAAATTTCAACTATCAACAATCAATACAATTTACAGTCATGAATACAAATTAAAAAAGTTATAGATATACATAACACATTTCAACGAAATTTCATAATGTTAGCAATATTAATTCGCTACAAATACTCATTGGTGAAGATATGGATTTGTGAAAATGTAGTTTGTAAGGAAATCTGGTCTGCGTTCATGTCTGACTCCAAAGTAAGTAGACATTGCATTTTCATCTTTTCTTCTACATTCTGTTTCATTGTCCCTATCTGACACTCTTATGCTAGAACTTTCATATTTAGATTTCATGGATCAACGAATGGCTTATTTTATTTATCCCAACATCGCAGATGACCACGTTTATTGGAGGCTGTTCCGGGAAGATTCAGTCGAACAAATTCATTGCAGGCTGTTCCGGGAAGATTCAGTCGAACACATTCATTGCAGGCTGTTCCGGGAAGATTTAATTATGTTAACTTTTAATTAAGCACATCTTGAAAATCAAAGCTGCTTAGGGTGACTAACGGAATAATTCTGGCAGCCCTTTTAAATCAAGGTCCCAATTTCGAAACACGAATAAGTATCAATTATTGTTTTTCTTATACTTTGCCGACCTATATTACCTTGTTGAAATCTTTCCGATGCAAACGTATCAGATAATACATAAATGTTTGAAGAAATCTTTCCAAATCTTGTGTTTTATTTTCAGAAATATAGTTGAAAGGGTTATTTAGCTGATACCATTTTAAATACTAATGATCTTATTGAATTAGTTTGTACTGTAAGGTGAGTCATGTAAATAGTGAGGAAATCCACTCATAAAGTTCCATGGTTGAGATGTATTGTATTTCAAGTAAACATCACGTGATGTGAATGGAACTCGTGGGTGTTCCAAAACGGACAAGCTGATATATCATTTGATTAGCTAGTGTAACCCACGTGACCTTGTTTATCCGTTCAAATCTTTCTGGAAGGAATATGCGTCTCTCAATAGAACTACGACTGAGGTATCTATTTAATAAAATTATTACTTGGAATTGGGTGTTCTTAGTAGTGCTATCAGTCTTGGACGAGTTGAATTGGGAGTATTGATACATTCATTTAATTTGATCATTCATTGTAATTACAGTGGTTGAACATTCATCAAAGACTATTTGGATATAATAGATGTCGCGGGATTACTGTGAATTCAATTAAAGACATTTTGGGATAATATCATAGTGATTTTTCTGTACTACTGGTACATCAATACATGACTGACCATCATTTGGAATACCATTGGAACATATTCAGATTACCCGATACTTTTGTAATTGATACAACAAATTTGGACTGTTAGGATTTCATTCACAATTCTGTAACTTATTTTCCGTTCTTTCACTCTGTATTTTAGGGAAATAAAATATATTTTCAAGTATACCAATCTTGCTGGTTATCACTCTCTTTCGTACTTAGTTTAAGATAAAATAAGTCGAACATATTAAGTTCGAACACTTGTTCCTGACATGATATCCATCATAACCAGTAAATTGTTGTCTTTTTTCTTTTGTTGAGAGAGAGAGAGACGGTGGGGAGGAGTACTTGTTGGACTATCCGTTCCTATGTCACAACTAAATTAATGCTTATGGGAACTTTCTGGTGCTGAACATATTATCAAGGGGCTATGTTCTCATCCATATTGAACAAAATCTATTCAGGCCCATGATTTGTTTATGTATCTGTCTTTATATATTAAAATCTCAAGATTTCGTCTGCTGGGCGGCATTTTGTGAAATCTTGCAATGATCGCAAATAGAGTGATTTATGACGAACAGACAGCTTCCTTGAAATCCTTGATTAATGAGAAGTCGGCCATATATGTTTGCTTCAGTTGGCTTCAGAACCAGCCGGTGTCAATAGTAGATATCAGTTCCACAGAAATGCCATTCTGAATACAGCAATAAACTGGGGATTCGACCAGAGATTATGTTGTGATGTAAATTTGAAGGTCATTAATCATGCAGAGACCAGTTGTTAACGAGAGTTCTCACTGCTCTTTAACACCTGTTTAATTTACGACCCGGCATTATTTGACCCGTATTAAAATCGGCAATAACTGCATTCTCTGAAGCTAATTCGTTATCAGTGTCCCATGTATCCTCAGGAATGAAAACAGCCAATGTTTTCATAATATGTCATAATTTGATAGAGAGATCTAGAAAAGGTAGTTATTTTTATTACACTTTGATTACCTTGTGAATTTATTTCATTCAGTGACCTTATTAAACCCGTTTATACCGTGCAAGGTTTATCCATGTGCAATTTAATAAGTCTCTTTGCATCGAGTTTCTTTATTTTGACGTCCAGCAAGAAGGCTGGAAACAAACGTTTTAGGTACAATATGCCCATGTCTTTCTAGACAGAAGCATAAATGGTAAGTTCCTATCGTAAATAAAGCATTATGGCTGCCTACTTAAAAATAATAACAAAATTAAAATTTATTTTTAAAAAAAATGAGAACGTGAGAGCAAATAAGAACATCTCAGACTTCTGACATATCATTAGCTAATAATTTGCTCGGAGATAAATTGTCGAAAACAGGATTCACCGAAAATGTGAATGTATTGTGTTTAGAAAGACAGATTCCTGACAATACGTACTATGTGACTCCATTTTCTTGTGACGTGGCAAATTTTGTATTTGTCTTAGGACATGCTGGAATAATTTGATGCACAAATCTAATGATACATTAACTCTAATGATGCATTAACAAAAATACCATTTGAGATAACCAATTGAAAGAGGCAATGGACCATATCTTCACTGCACATACAGAGAAATAAAATGACAATATAAAACTGTGCTATAACTGAGCCATTTCGATCTGTATCCTTCAGTCGAAATGATGAGAAATTGTTACGCTTTAGTGTCCTCTCACAAAGGTGCTTCATACACACATGTAAAAAAAAACACGCATCTGAATGCCTTAAGTTTCCAATAGCGTCAATAAAACGTTGTTTGACTGAGTTTTGAGCTGTACATTTTTGTGACTAAGTATAATTCATTCAAGAAAGTCAGTGTTCATTTTTTTTTTTAAAATCTGATGAGGTCAAACTTACAATAAGATGCGATGATTATAGATAATTTTTTTAGTATTAACTTTGCGAAACGTAAAATGACTAAATACAGGTCGATACTTAGGTAGGGGCAGTATACGTTTGGGGCCATTTTTCATGCAATCAACAATCCATATTAATGCAGATTTCAGTATTTAAATAGGTGGTAGTTGTATTAAAGGAATATCTAATGTGAGCGTTCGGTAGATTACAAATGAGATGTTATTTATGACGTTTGAGTGTATGAACAAAATCCACAAGTAAAAATCTTAATGCGTTAAATGACATGAACCACGTGGGAAACGTATTTGCACGGTATGGTTAAATACCATTCCTACCTATACATCTGCACTCTTCCATCTGGCTGTTGATACAATAAAATGCACAGGCAGGTAACAAAGGTATCGCACAGAGTCCTTAATGAGAGGCATCTTGATCGGACCCTTCCGCGCGTTCGTGAGTCCGGAGTAGCTTATTCGCAGGATTGCGCAACCCAACCTCCCCACATTCATTGGAGACCAATAAAATGTGACTCGCATACGTGTATGCTTATGTGTAGACGACATGACAGAATTGTGGGCACTTACAGCATTGTCTTAATTTTGTTTATTTATATGTTTGAACAAAGTGGGACATTAAAACAAACAAACCAACCAACAAAAAAACCCCCCAACACTTTCGAATAAAAAACATTATTAGTAGGATTACGACAAATCCATTTGTGGTAGAAAAATCAAGTTTAATAAACGTATTTGTATTCATATATAGATGACATAAATAACTCATCTTGATAATACAGCAATTTTTACATTTATCGCACATTTGATTATGACCTATTTGGACCTGTACCTTTATGACAAAAACCTCGTTAGCACAATTATGCAAAAGCAACACGAGGTTGACAAATGAAATAATACTACACGAGGTTGATAAATGAAGTACAGTAAATATCACACGAGGTTGACAAATGAAGTAAATGCCACACCAGGTTGACAAATGAAGTAAATACATCACGAGGTTCACAAATCAATCATAGCCATACGAGGTTGGTAAATGAAGTATATGCCACATGAGGTTGACAAATGAAGTAAATACCACACGAGGTTGACAAATCAATCAAAACCACACGAGGTTAGTAAATGAAGTAAATGCCACACTAGGTTGACAACTGAAGTAAATACCGCACGAGATGGACAAATGAAGTGAATGCAACAAGAGGTTGACAAATTAAGTACGTAAATGTTGCACGAGGTTGACTAATATAAATACCGCACGAGGTTGACAAATAAAGTGAATACCACAGGAGGTTGACCAATGAAGTAAATACAACACGAGGTTGACAAATCAAGTAAATACCACACGAAGCTAACAAATGACGTTTGATATGCATATGTAGATTATTTAATCTGATTTTCGAGTCATTATATACATTTCAAAACTTTCTAAATCTTTTGATCTTTTGTTTACTTGAGCTTAGGGATCAGGAGCGACATGGAGGGTTTCATTGATGGCATCCGTGTATTACAACACAAATTAGGTTTCTTCTATTCGTGAAAATTCCTATTAAACTGTATTGGGATATTTAGTTATATTGGGCTATTGATTTGTTTTGGGCTATTAAGTTGTATTGGGCTATTGTTTTGAATTCGACTATTTAGGAGGTATTCTTAGCTACATGTCGTTTTAAAATCATACTACATTCTAGATCATGTTCAAATAAACGACAGTGTATTATATTGTAATTTTACAAATGGATCGCAAAATATTAACAGCACCACGAAAACTTTAATTGTGCTTGATAGACTTTCGTTACATTTCATTTCATGTACGTTGGACAACATAACCCTGAGTGTATAATAATTCACTTAGTGCTCCAGCTTCCATGTTCAATATATTTTTAAAGGGTTTACTAGGGAAACAGACATGATCCTCGTGATATCTGTCAGCAGAGATATTCAACAAATTATTAAGGCTATTTTGTTATGATATAAAGACGACTTATTTTATCAGCACCAGTTCGTTCATTAGCCTATCTTGATAATTGTAGCTACTGAAGAAACAGATAACTATGACATCTGATCGTGACCAATCTTGTATGAAAGTAATTATTAGGAATAAAACATGAATATCCTGGTATCTCGTATTGTAAAATTGATTAATTTGATTAACCTTTACTGATAGCTGCAAAATAATCTAATTACTATAACTCAAGTGTATACAATTGAAAACGTTAAGTAGTACCACAACAGTGATTTCAAATTTCTGGTACAGATTAGGGTCACTCAATCTGTAACGACCGACTTTACCCGACAGATCATTGTTCCAGTTTCTAAACCCGGTGACTTTTTCCCAGTGTGGACCTTATTATACACGTGTGAATATGTGACTGTAACCCGCGTGAGCCCTCAAGCGAAAGTCATACGAGGTGCTCCAGTCAGATCAACAGAACCGCTGTGAGCTTCTTGTATCACTGTTAGTACTGATCTGCGACTCTCTGACTGTAATATGGTGTCCCTGCCTGCAGTATACAGTCTTTTGTATAAGACAAGAAATGGGGACCAAAACATACTAAACTTCCCACTGATCACAACAGAAGTTAACCACCCAATCCTCAGGAAAGAGGTAGAGACTGCAATAAAGACACTAAAGAAAGGGAGGTCAGCTGCGGTAAACAATATGGGCAGAACGTGTTCAAGCAGGAGAAACCTCCATGATAGATGCCTTCACAACAATCTGCAGCAAACTCTTGCAAGCAAGAGAATGGCCCACCCCATAGACCCGGCCTCTGACCATCACTGTTCCTAAGAAGGGAGTCTCCAGTTGTGTCAGAACTAACGAAAAATCAATCAGCCTCAACAGTCACACAAGCAAGGAATGCTTAAGATCATCCTCAGCAGAATGAAACCCGAAGCAGAACACATCACTGCCGAAGAACAGGCAGATTTCAGATCTAAACGTATTCCTGTAGAACAGAATTTCAGTCTTAGAATCCCTTGTGGAAAGTATATGCTGCATCAACAGGACCTCTATCGTGTCTTCGCTGACGTCTAGAAGGCTTTCGACAGGGTATGGAATGCAGCCTTGTGGGCCACTATACGGATATAAAATATAAACACAAAACTAATCAGCACCACAGAAAACCTGTGTGTTAAGGCGGATATACAATGTAAATACAAAACTGGGCATGGTGACAAGTTTCAAGTATCTATGCATTGTAAACTCTGATAACGGTCAAAAACTTAAGATTCTTTAAAATATTGCGAAGACAATAACTGCCCTGGATATGCTGAAATCTATTGGAGGACAGCAACATTACTCTTAGGTCCAAAATCAAGGTTATGCGCTCTCTCCTCATGTCCATATTCCTGTATGCATGTGAGACATGAACACTGGCTGCAGAACTAGAAAGAAGAATCTATGCTTTACAGATGAGATGGTATCGAATGATCCTGAAAATCTCATACTTAAACCACGTCTCTAATGATGGGGTGCGCATTAGAATCCAATGTGCAATTGTACCATATGAAGATCTGCTCACAGTAGTAAAGAAACGCAAACAATGATATGGTCATGTCTCATGCTCATCTGGCCTGTCAAAGACAATAATACAGGGCACTGTGAGAGGAAAGAGAAAACAAGGCAGACAGAAGAAGAGATGGGAAGATAACATCAAAGAGTGGACAGGCATGGACTATGCAAAGTCCCAAAGAGAAGTGGAGAACAGGGCAAAACGGAGAGAGATTGTCGCAAAGTCATCAGTGTCGCCCCTACGTCCAGGCAGGGTAAGGGAGAAATTAAATGAAAAAATTAAATGAATAAATCTCAAACAGGAAACCGAAAATGTATTGTATTATAGAAGAGATTGACAACAACCGATATGCAAACAACTCAAAGTATTGTTGGTGGAATTGGTAATTAATAATTTGAGATACAGAATTACTATTCCAAGATGACATTTATGATCAGCGCGAGGGACCACTTGTACCATAAAATGAGATAAATATTCAAATAAATAACACAAACACGTAGAATAAAATAAGAACACTATCGCAAATAATAGGTGATGGAATGATAATCACGTTGACTAAACGGAAAGGATGCGTCATATTCTTTTCGCTAGCGCTATTAAGTTTATATATGATTTCTTTTCTTTCATATCTGTTAGCGTGTTCCACTCTCGATCTAGACGTTTCAGGCTTGTACGACACTATATCAAATTATATTTTCTTTATAAGTCGTGAAAACGTCGAGTTTCTTTTGGGTCGTTCATGATATGAAACTTACCTTCCATGTTATACTAACAGTGTCAATTTAAGTACGAGTTACGAATAATTCTTTGAGACATAGTTTGTTTTGAACAACACCTAAGTTTTCTAGGGTGTCTTTTGGCACTCCTGGGGCTTATCTGTGGTTTACAAATTCAAACCGCCACAACTGACATAGACTAGAACACATTTGTTGACTGTAAGAGATATATGCGTCAGGTTAAGACATCAGCATTCTTATAATTCTCAAAGAAATACTGTTTACAGGCACAATTATCCGAGCAGAGACTGTTTCCTTTCGTGTGACAATATTGCATTAAACACAATCACAGCAGGTTCATATATAATGTCGAAAGTTTCACCGATTGTCAAGTATAGTGTTTAGAAAATATTCATGAGCGTAACTAATGCTGCAATTAAATTTCCCGAGTAATGGTACGTTTGTGATGTCACAGCAATGATTACATCACTATTTACCTAAGTGTGCCATACCGATATGTCAAAAAGGCCCAAATGAAATTGCATAATGATTCTGGAAATATTTTTTTTAAACTCCTGATTTACAATTTCGAGTTGCCATAACACAAAAGTATACCTCATCATCGTATTTTACTGTGGACACCTGCGGAGATAAAACGAAGGAGACTAGAAATTAAATAATGTTGTGCATGTCTTGGAAAACAAGAACTCTGTCGCAGAACATGTCATTATGAATATTGCAGATCACATTTACTAGAGTTACATGTTCGCCAGGGTGCTTGATCATGCCTTAAATGTGGTACTGTAGAGAGTCGCATGATTAGCTTTGCCGACCATGCGAATCTGTCGTCAAGTATTATCGTGTCAGGCGGCTAGGAGTGAAACCTGTTGTCCAGGAAATTCCCACAGTTGCTGTTAAGGAAAAAGATAATAAAGTCAAAGAAGTACCCAGGAATGAACCGAAAAATACTACAATTATTTATTGCTAGAATAAGCAATTAGACAATGTTTCTCCCTAGTATAAAGACGTTCTGAATGTATATCAACATTCGCGCGATATAACAAAGGAAGGTGTACTTGCAGCATTAAAACTCGCAGATGAGTTATTACGCAGCTTCGTTAAACAGCAGCGCAGCTGCATATCAAGAATCATTCACAGGCATGGCGAGCCAAAATCGCACGTGCAGTCGCTGATGAACCAGGCTGCTGCAGTATCTCAGTTGTTATCGCCGTTTACGCCGACGCGTGTGTAAATGAACGAGCGCAAGTCCCCGAGTTCAAGTTTTATAGGAGCATTGGTGAGTTTGAAGTTTACCGGGCATACATTCCATACGCATAAAAATCTTTCATCGGACTGCGTTATATTTCAGACGGGCGATCTTATCCGCGCTGCATCCCGCACGTGATAACACAGACCATTCTCGAAAATAAATATAGTATCCGGGTGAACTCATGTTTGGTAACATAGAATTTCCTGTACAGGCTACTGACATGTCAATTTTCAACCCTGATGTCTCTGGTATTGTACCTACTTGAAACAGTGGCCTTTGACCGATTCGACATGCACGCGTTCTCGCTAATGTTGATCTGTTGTTGTTACATGGTCCAGGGACTTGGTACCACTACGTGTGGATAAAATATATTCCACGAATGGCGTACCGGCATAGCAAGTATGAAGGAAGCAAATTTACATCTAGACGTTGCATACAAGTATTTAGTGCACAACATCTGCTTGACCAGCGTGGTGTTTACTGCTGTGGAGCCTAGAAAGAATATTCTAAAATAGACAACAAAAGAAGATGAAGGTCCCATATGTTAGTTACGCGAACTTTGAAATTTTGCACAGTCTCATGGACGCAAACATAGAGGTTCCATCAAATGCGATACAAGTTGCTGAAAAAGGTCCGTGCTGGATTTGTTATACTGTTGTTCGATGCGATAGCTGAGCGACTGAGTCGCTCATGTTGTACCGGGCCAAGGATTCAGTTGAGGTGTTTATTAAACAACTCGAAGTTACAACGACATAGATACTGCAACAGCTCTCCTTGCTCGAGAACATGATTATGACTAATGGTGACTTTTGTGGGTTTTCAAGAGCCACTCATTGCTGGATCTGTGATGGTCCCTTTGTGAGCGACGTCTCTGATGCATCCGCCGAGACTGAAAGTTCCAAAATGCGTGATCACTGTCACGTCACTGGTGCGCACAGTGGAGTCTTGGACAAACCGCTCACGTGTATACGCTCGATCTCGCGGTTTACCTCTCGTTGTAAGGAATGGCCAGGGACACAATGCTGTTAAAAAATAGGTTGCGTTGGCACTGCTCACTGATATAGATGCGTATCCGTTTCTTGAACGGGGCGTCGATGTCATTGATGCTCTCGAAGCAATCCACTTGTAAATGGATACGATCCATGGATGCTGACACACACCAACACGTACACGAGTACGATATTAACAGCGAACATGGAGTCTTCTTTGACGTTGACCTGGAATATCCTGAGGAACTTCACGACACCCACATTTATTATCCGCTTCCCCGATGATGCGCTCTCGGTTTCTCTCGAGTGTCTATAATCATATCAGTGTGGTATCGTGGATGATTTCGGACCCGAGTTTACAAATGCGTCAAGCTTGTGTCGAAACTGCGCAATAAACTCGGTTATGTAGTCAAGATACGCCATTAGCAATTGTATCTGGGATTGGGAATGCGTGTGCTGCGTGTCCGCTGGGTGCTACGGTTTCGCTAGCAAGCGTGAATGGCGCCATATATACAAATGAATATATATCTAAACATGGTCGTAGCTAACGAGTTTAAGAAAGACTATATCAAACTTACGAATAATGTCGTGTCCATCGAATCTATGGGTCACCTGCAAAAGCGAATCCGCATGGATCTTGTCTGCGATACTGAGAAAGACAAGAGGCTGATTGCGAACCCGACGTCGAGTTCCTTAAGATATTTGGCCTCATTGCAGTCCACAGTTAAAAAAACTCGAAACCGAAGCTAACAAACCCAATCTATGCACACACGACTCTGCTGGTTGTCTCCAGATTACTAATGTACAAGTTCTAATATGACAAGGTGAAGCCGCAGAACAATGACAACGTAAAGATTTTGTTCACCGATGCGGACCTGTTGCTGATGTCAAAACGCCATGAAGTCTAAAAGAGTCCCATACCTGGTTGTACAAATGGGTCTCCAGCGCAACATGTTTGAGGAGTGGTTACGTGAAATAACGCAAGCGGTAAATTTTATTCGATCAAGGGAACTTCACATAGGCGTGTATCGTTGCACCAGGTAAAGTTTTTTTCCGCTGGAAACCAAACGGTGTATTCTCCATACTCATAAAAAAAATTCTAGCGCATAAATAGTGCCACAATAATCGTTCCGGAATGACTGTTAGATTAACTGTATTCAGTTCACGGATGAGATCCATGCTGGCGCGTCGATGAGCCTTATAAACAAGATCATGTAGCATGCAGCATCGACGCGGTTTATCGTGCAGTCTTATGCACAGCTGTATTCCAGGTTTGCCGTTGTGTTATCCAAGCATAATGCCTCTCGCTAGGATATATACCCCAAGGTGCCCCAGGGACCATTCTTAATTCGGCAGCGATATCACACCTGAGTCTATTTAGATTTGGAATCAGAGGGTCTCGCATGCAAATCTCATTGCTTCCACTAATAAAACTGGACGTTTTCGTGAACGCTAAACCTCTTTGATCCACCCCTGGCCTGATTCGTGGCACATGTTTCTTAGCGTATGAAGTCAGATGGCTCTAGAACTTGAAGAAGTCTAGGTCATTGTGAATTGTGCTAATTATCCAAAAGGCTTTAATCGCTTGCCAGAATGTAATTAAAATTTAAGTTTTATAACCTTTTGCGGCAATTAAAAGTTAAATATATGTAAGACGATTATGTTATGTTCTCCAATATATTCGAATGAAATCAAAACTATTGTCAAGTCTAACTGTATGTAAAGAGTGCAAGACTTTAAGGTTTAAATATATCTTTTAAAGAGAGATCGACATTATTTTAATGGCAAATCCCTATTTAAATTAAGAAAAATAATATGAATGTATCTATAAATAATTTGCATGATTTGGATTTGACTGAATATGGGATAGAACAGGTATCTCAAACTCAAATCCCCACGAGGGCTACAGGAGAACTAGTACACTGGCCAGAGGGCCGTATTACTGAAACCTGTTCATTCAGCAAAAGCGCCTCATATTAAAGGTAGCCAGTTGCCAGCTGAAATTTTGGAAACAAGAAGTAAACGATGTAACAACAGAATTTTTATAAAAAGTAACTGGATGTAAAGAAAATTTTGCATCGTTAATTATTTCACAAATTCCGTGTCTCGTTGCGTGCCGCAAGAAAAAACTAAACGTGCCTCATGTTTGAGACCCGCGGGCCTCGTATTTGCGACCCCTGGAAGAGATGTTGAAAGCATCGATAAATCTGAACCTTTTAATTTATTGCTCTGTAGACAATAAGCTTGTCAAGTGATTCCTTTTGTGTGAACAGAAAATGGGTTTCACCACTGTCTCAATTCTACGGATTGGTTACAGTCTTGACTTCTCCCCCTTGCTCTTTTATTTGTTGTTTTTCGTTTCTTTGTTCTGTTAGTATGTGCTCAAAATAAAAGTACAGACGATAAATCGGGGGCGCAATTTAGTGGACACAAAAGTCTAAAATACGTATTTGTTCTTAAGAGACACTCAGTTATCAAGAAGACATGTTCGTTTATAGAACATAGAACCTGCACCATAAATAATAGCATGACGATTTTGGTTTATATTGACTACATAAGGTAATGGAAAATTGTGCGATTAAGATATAAAGGCGATTATTTTGCATATTAATATGGTCATATATTTCAAAAAAGCCTAATTATTTTGCGGCGAAAGATAAACTTCCCCAGAGGCCTGCAATGCTATAAACACGTTTGACTGATGATCTTCAATGTCACAGATGCAAACTGAGTGGTCTTGATTGAGCGAAATACTCCGTATGTCTGGTCGTATCTGGTCACAATAATACAGAGAAGAGTTAAAGCGTAATTTGTCCAATTGCATATGAGATGCATTTTTGTAAATACCAGCAATATACCATGAAGCCGTATTTCCTTTCAAGGGAAAGAATATTAAATACCTAACATAGATATGGAAACAAACGGTTCATGTCTTGTCACAGTTTTATTCCATATAAATTAAGCCCTGGCTGTGTTTGTAAAAGTAATTTTTTTTATGTCCACAGCGTAATAACATGTTCTTTAGGTCATTGTTTCGAGAATACGTTTGCTGGAATACCAAAATTTTTCTAACTTTTTATGGTTTCTTTGAATTGATAAGCTTCCAATGATGTCCGAAAATCCTCCGCCCTCCAAGCGGAATGCTACAGGTCTTTTTTTAAATGTTTCCCTTACTTTTGTAATTATTCTACTGCATTTCTGTCAACTAACTTTAGCTGCTTTTCCACGTGAATCTCGTACAGCCTAGACCTTCAGAGTCATTGAAGCTGTCTGAGTAATGACAGTTACAGAATGAAAGAAACCATTCCATATATAAGCCAAGGACTGCATTCAAAGGGACATCTATAAAAGAATTACGAATTGACATACAGCGCATCAGAAAGTGGAGAATCGACTGTTAAATGATTTTAGAAAATAAATACATCCGATATTATGCAGAAACGTTGACAAAATTATTGGACTCACGGCAAATTACATACACTGCAATACTTCAACTGAGTGACAGTCAGGAATGGACTAATTGTTAAAATTCCCTATAGTGAGCCCGGACATAAATGTCGTCTTTACCCTTCCAGTCAGAGAGCATCCGAATAATATTAAATAGACAATATGATATGGAGCCAAAACATCCAAATAATATTAAATAGACAATAGGATATGGAGTCAAAACATCCAAATAATATTAAATACACAGTAGGATATGGAGTCAAAACAACCAATTAATGTTAAATAGACAATAGGATAAGGAGCCAAAACATCCAAATAATATTAAATAGACAATATAACATGGAGCCAAAACATACAAATAATATTAAACAGACAATAAGATATGGAGCCAAAACACCCAAAAATAATATTAAATAGACAATAGGATATGCAGCCAAAACATCCAAATAATATTAAATAGACAATAAGATATGGAACCAAAACATCCAAATAATATTCAATAGACAATCGGGTATGCAGCCAAAACATCCAAATAATATTGAATAAAGAACATGACATGGAGTCCGCGAATCCAATAT
>JAECUM010022597.1:0-14452 GCA_016617855.1 Megalonaias nervosa | reverse complement strand
TTCTAAGGGAAATTCAACAAAATGCTGTGGTAACTAAAACTGTGACCATTTCAACTATCACCCGAGATAAGAATTTCTTTATCTTTCAGCCTGTTCAAGAATAACATTAACTAATTATTTCTTCCCAAAGGCAACACGTTTCTGGAATAATCTACTTTCTGACATCAAAGAAAAGACTGAAAACGTAAAACACTTAGAATGAACCTACTTTCAGTGACCTGGATATCATTTATTTGAATATGTTCAATACTTTTCATACCTACATATTCTCTGCGAACATACTGATAACTGTCCCCATATTTTCTTGCAGTCCTAACCCATGTGTGATTGTTGGAAGAACGTAGCAATCGATGAAGCTGCAGCCTCCTTCTGTTTAGACAAGATTTTGAATGAAATGCTGAAATAAATACTATTTATGTATGTTACGTAAATTACATGTTTTTCTGCGCTGCATATCACATTAACCTATTTCAAACCTAGTGGTGTGTATATTTAAGTGTGTGCTTAACTTTTGTGTTGATCTTAAGTTGGACTTTAGATAATGTAAACAGCATATTTACAAAGCTAACGTTTGTTAATTTTACTAATTATGGTTTATGAATATAAAATGTATAGACAAACTTTGAAGAATCGAAATGGAAATACAGTTCGAATGAGTCACATATGGGAGAAGTGAAAATGTGTATAAACTAAAAGCACTTAATTGCTGTCTTACCTCAGTCTGTGGGAATCCATTTTGATCACAAGTTACCAATGTGTTGTGATGTAATTCGAGAGGAATTGTTTCTTCAAAATATTCATTGAAATTTCTAAAGTGCTCATTCCATTTATGGTTATTGCAGCTCATTCACTGTTGGACTAATACACCCTTTTTGGATTATTGTAAACTCATACAAAAGCATTCTTGAGAGCATCATTGTTCTTTATCAGGCTATTCAGTTCAATTTTAATTCATTCGGAACAGTTTATACGTTTAGACATGTGATATTACATTTGATTAGTTGGGATTTAATTCACATTACTGTAAATGTCTTTTGAATTTTCACCTTCTTTTGTAAAGAAATAAATAACTTGTTGATTTTACTTAAATTGCTGGTTTCACTTTAAAACCAATAGTCGTAAGCTATTCCGTTGATTTTCAAAGTCATATCGTTTGTATACGACCTTTGACATGTGTTGGTCTAACACTTCTAGCAGAAATAATTTCCTAGTGGATCCACAGAGAAATCTTAAGAGGTAAATTTGATTTTGGAACGTCCCCAAATTAGTAAACGTAAATCCTGTTTTGAAAGACTTTACTGATAAGTGGAATAAATGAAAAGAAGAATATGGACAAAAGGATGTGACTGCTTTGTAAGCTAACCTAAACTGGCTACAT
This sequence comes from Megalonaias nervosa, assembly GCA_016617855.1. Taxonomy (NCBI): domain Eukaryota; kingdom Metazoa; phylum Mollusca; class Bivalvia; order Unionida; family Unionidae; genus Megalonaias; species Megalonaias nervosa. Next base: position 13,074 of record JAECUM010022597.1, on the reverse strand, counting down.
TGTTTGCACAAAAAAAAAAAAAAAAAACCACAACATTTTGTTGTTCCACTTCATTGTCAATTCGACCTTTTAACTTTTCGGGATAACATCCTGAATTAAATTTAATGGTTTCATCCATCAATTATTATGTTTATCTCAAACTTATTTATGTTATCTTCTGTAGATTAAGTATTGAATAATTATCGCTACCATAACTCGAATAGGGTGATTACAATGTATGTTTCGTATGAGGTAGAGAAAAAGATATCATATACTGTATGCTACATGGGAGCTTCCGGTATTGTTTATCGTAGTAGAGTGTTGGTCATTACTAATGATTAATGTTATTTATAGATGCTTCCCGAGAAGGTAACTAGCAGAAGATATTCTGCCCATTTCACTGGACGACGGGGAACGTTGCAGTTTCTCCTATATACGATCACCAAAATTTACCATTTTTAACAAGGCACGCTGAAGCAATGTCAGTTTGTAGATCACAAATATAGATATTAACAGAAACCATTATTTACGTTCTGTTTTTGTGTACGTTTCGTAAAAGTATCTTGAAATTCAATGAATTTATTTTCAGCTTCCAAACACCATATAGAGTCAACGGTAGATCTGCCCGCGGACCACAAATATGGCGGCTGAAGACGTCATTCGGGAACTATCTATGTAAAGAAGTGAAATTGAATGAGATGTTGCTGATATTAAGGAGGAATTCTAGATGGTTAGGATTGAAATGTAGAAATAAATCACATTATGCTAATCGTTTAATGCACATCCTAAACTACTTTTGCCAGGGTTAATGGCTGCTTCTGTACACATTTTGTACTGGAATCTGAAATTGGACACTCGTGCTGAAAATGTTAAATACTTAAATGACATGGACAGGTACTGATTATACAAATCGTTTACTAGAGTGCTTACATGCTGAGTCTTCCTCATATGAGAAACTTGACATAAATATACTGGCTGACCAAAGAAACGGACACAGAAAATAGTGGCTAAAGTAAGACGGGATAAATACGAATTTCTATGTCATCATCCCCAGCTTTGGAGTAGCAGAAACTATAGGCACTGGTTTAGAGGAAAATACAAGAGTAACTAACTCATTGCAATTAATCCACATTGACCTAACGCTGATGTCGTTGATTGGTTCTCCTTGAGATACATGAAATATGAATGTTCATGAAACACGTGAAACAGTGAAAACATTTAGAGTGTAAGACACATCTAAAAATACAAAATTAGCTCAGGCGTGAGATATATATCAGATCAATAGCTTCAATATAGTGCATTTAACATTCTTGAAATGTGTCTACATGTCCACAGACCTTTTAAAGTCTGCATCGGGAACTGAAACGATGGAATTAGATCTGCTGTTGCTATAAAAGCTTACAAATCATACCCTCTCAAACAAATCATTGGCAAATCGAGTAAATGACGGAGACTCTGAAATTGAAATCAGAAAAATACCATGTTTTGTGAAAAATAGATTCATCAAGGTTACTATATTGATATTTTATCGTGATGTTCCTCCTACTGTTGCAAAGTAGGGTGTATAGAGAAATTGGTGATGGGACATCTGTATCTAATTATATCTCTATAATTAGAAGATTATATATTTATCTTCGTTTACGTAAAACTGAAATCTATTATGAAGCCAGCATAAGTCCATTCAACGCCTTGAACTATTTCTGTTTGAAAATCAACAGATATATCCCATCCAGACCACATTGATATCCGACAATGGTACAAGAGATAGTTAAAGTTGAAAACGATGGATACATTCTTCAAAACACCACTTGGTGGTAGTTTTAATGCCATTGTCACGTACGTGTCACAGTAACGCTGGTACAATGAACGTTTCGAAAATGACACAATCGGTCTTAAGAAAATAAAAAAGAAACTTATTACTGATTTATAGGAATCATAAATTTCCTCATATTCTGTCAATACCATTTGAGACACATATGCAACAAGGCAACGGGGTTGGATTTCGGATTTATAACAGAACACTTTTGATGGTGATGCAAATACAATGTTTATTGATAAATGACTTGAAAAGGAAAAGAATTATGATTAATACGTGCATGTATAAGATCCAAATATTGGACAATATTAACAGAATCCGTACGAAACCAATAATGCAACATAAAATGTGAATACAAATAAATGATCTTACACCGTAAAAGGACAAAGGTTAATGATTTACAGTAAATTCACACGACCAAAAGAATGATGTGTTTTACTCAAATAGTAAAAATGATGTATTTTTCTCATATAGTAAAATGTATTCACTCAAATAGTGAAACATGTAGTACTTGTCTCAAATTGTAGAATGATGAAAACAAAAGGGACATATGATACACATCATCTTTATAGTTCCCGAAACACTGGGTATAACAAACCTCAAAATTAGCCCACGGCTAAAAGATTACATGCATGGAGTAACACATACACACGTCGTCACTGGCACACTTGGCTACCAGTCACACTGGTCAATGAAGCAGTCAGCATTTCAGGTAGTCACCGACTACCACTCATTAAGTTCTGTATTCAGTCTATTGTATTATGTTGATTATTTTTTTTAAAATTTTGAATAATTTTCATTCCAAGCATGCACAATTCGATTGCGGCAGACACACTGGTTATTAATGCATATTATCCTAATATTGTCTACTCCATGTCACTACCTTAAAAAACAGGTCTAATTATTGTTAAATTTAATATTGCTATAATAAAAGGAAAGCGTGACTAATCAAATGTGCACTAAATTACCTAGTCATAAGTTTATTCCTTAGATAAACAGCCAGCTTTATTGCATCGATGAAGTTTGCGTACATGTGAAGACATCCATTCGTTGTAGATCGAGACTGCTTATTATCTCAATAATAGTTGACAGAGCACGTTTTGTATGCAACTTTTAACATCGAGCCCATGTCTCTGTAGTCCTTTCTTGATGACAGATACATAAAAAAACTTCAAGGCATATTGCACCTATATGATTTTTAATTTTAGTCAAAATATTCTTGCATTGTAATCATAATTAATACACTGAAACAAATAGTCATTAAATTTACATTTTTAAAGACTGAACTCTCTTTTGCTAGAGCAAATCTTGACAGAAACGATAGAGGTATATTGTAAAGGGAATTACAACTAAGAACGTATTACATGTTGATCTCGAAGTAGATTTATTTTTTTTATCCGAAAGCTAACCCACTCCCGATTGTAAATATTATGGTAACTACTATGCAACAGTACCAGTGTACTTAAAATCATTATGCTAAGGCAGTCTAGCGACAAAACCATTGTCCACAAACAAATAAAGTTATTGCGTATCATTTAATGCTAAATTTGCCACCGGCGATTAACCAAAGAAAGTTGGCAAACGGCCACCGCAAACACCTTCCACCCCATCCCCAACATACACAAAGGAATCTTTATAAATGTAAATTTAGAGCTTTTTACAAATGTAATTGATAAGAAATTCAGCATTTGTTTCTGAATTTGGGTCCTTTTATATATTTCACAGGAAGAATACTTTTATTAGCAATACTATTATTTATGTTCCAATTTGCAGCATATATGAGTGGAACAACTGTTTTGCTCATATCATCGATGATAAATGATATTGTTTTCTTAACACAATTATGGTAAATGATTCGTTTGAAATATAACAATATGTGTTATATTTCGATTTCTCCGCGCAGTTTAATAAATTTACTGATTTGTGCATTTGATAGGAAATCTTGATTATATATATATATATATATATATATATATATATATATATATATATATATATATATATATACTGACTTCTAAAACACTTATTTGATCTTACAAGATATCGAAAGGCATAAGCACGTATAGTGATGGTTTTAGTGACAAGCGATTTGCATTTCCTCAGAACACACACACACACACACACACACATGGAAGCGCAACCAAAATAATGCGGACATTTTAATCTATGGTAAATATCATTCCATACGCAACCTTTTTAGAAAAGGTCCAGAATAATATCTGGATAATGGCAGAATCGAAACAGAAAGATAGAACACGAGAAAGTGAGACAATAAAATACAAATATAACCATTCCCCACCGATTGGCGATGTTTCCATTAACTGTATACACTGAAAAGACAATTCTACATGTTTTAGTGGAATGAATGAAATGCTACTCTGTCATCAGCCACTTGTAACAATGTTTTCACTTCCCAAGTGAAAAAAAAGCCATTACGTCTGCTGCAGAAGTTTAGACACGCTTGATGCGTTTACTTTTGATACATATAGATGCACTTTCAGAATAAATTAAATTTATCCGGGCGCATTATTCCTTTTTCATTGAAGTCGGACAATGACTGTACACATATATTTCCTTCTCGAAGCTAAGGCGTTGTATTTCTACACATCTGTTGTATCCCTTCTTTCTATTTTTTCTCCTAATTCCTTCTACTCTTCCTCGGCGACCTTTCTCCAAATTCCTTTACCTCTTACTCCTCAACTTTCTCTAGACAACTTCTCCTCCTCCTCCATTTTCTCTCCAGACTCCTTCTCCTCCTCTTCCACCTTCTCTCCCACGACTACTCTTCTGTTGACTTCGACTGTCTCGGCTACAGACTCAGTTTCGTCTGAAACTTTTGAAGACTTGGGACACAATGGAACCGGAAGTTCCCTGTCCCCTAAAACGCTTCCTGTGAAAACGCAAGGACGGTACAATCTTTTTCCTTAGCCCGCTCATCTCGCACTACACACAGCCTATCATCAGATAACAGCTATTAAATTGCCTTGGTCACGCATCCGTTCACATCGAGATACCCATACGTTCTTGTATGGTAAAACAAACGTCATAATACAGCACGGTATCACTTACTTCTTATACATACATCAACATATCATCAATGGTTATATTCATTATTGTAATGGGAAATCAACATATAAAGCAGATACTGGCCACACAAACTGTCCCATATGAGCAATCCTTTATTTATTGGCTGAATAAGAAAATCTAAATATAACATACATTGTTATATTCCAAACGAATTAATTACAATAACTGTGTTAAGAAAACAAAATCATTGATGATACGATCAAAACAGTTGTTACACTCACATATGCTGCAAATTGGAAAATATATAATAGTATTGCTAATACAAGTATTCTTCCTTTGAAATATATAAAAACGATCTAAAATTCATAAAAACAATTCGAACTTCTTCTCAAATACATTTATAACAATTTCCAGCATTAAGTTGAAAGTAAACTACACTTACATGTCAAAGGTTCCTAACTCTCTCCAAACCCATCACAACACAGGACCTTTTAAAACTGGGTTTTACGGTTGAATTGCCCGGATGGATTGTACAAACACTTAACATATCTCATTACTACCTACAACGTACAGCCAATTGGTGCATGTCTTGCATTTTTTGAATGCTTTTAAAGAAGTCAATACGATGACGTTTACGATTCATTTGTGTATAATGGAGGTTCCGTGGAATGTATTTGCGCAGGCCGTTAGCTACCTTTCTTTGGTTCTTCGCCGGTGACAACATGGGCATTAAATTTACGTAATAACTTTGTTTGTACATTGATACTGGTTTTGTCGTTAGACTGCCTTAGCATAATGGCTTTAAGTGCATTGGTACTGTTGCATATTAGTTAATTTCATATTTACAATCGGGAGAGGTTTAGATTTTGGATCAAAAAAAAATCTACTTCGAGATAGACATCTAATACGTTCGCAGTTGTAATTCCCTTTACAACATACCTCTGTCCTTTTCGACAAGAGTTTCTGTAGGAAAAGAGAGTGAAAGCTTTAAAATTGTAAATTTAATGACTCTTTGTCTAGGTGCGTTAATAATGATGATTATGCAATGATACTTAACAAAATTAAAAACATATAGGTGGAGTATGCTTTGTAGTTTCTATATATATTTCATCAAGAAAGGACCTCAGAGACATGGGCTTGATGTTAAAAGTTGTATACAAACAGTGTTCCATAAAGTATTATTGAGACACTAGGCGTACAAACTTTACAACAAATGGATGTCTTCACGTGTGTGCAAGCTGCATTGATGCAATAAAGCTGGCTGTTTATCTGAGGAATAAACACATGGTTAAATAAATTACTGAACAGTTGGTTTAGTCACGCTTATATTATAGCAATATTACATTCAACAGCAATGAGTCTTCTAATTTAAGGTAGTAATGTGGAGTATAAAACACAAGGATATTGTGCATTAAAAACAGTGTCTCTCCCGTATAAGAATTATGCGTGCTTCAAAGAGAATGAAAATTATACCAAATAAATGAAACACACGAACTCAGAATAATAAAATAGACTGTATAAGGAACTTAGCTTGCAATGAAAAAGACTGTTGGAGCCAATATATAGGCTATCCATATCAACCGGCAGTGTCCAGTTACAGCAAACAAAGTAGATTCAACACCCCAAGGGAGATTTCAAAAAATGATTTATCTAACTCGGCTATCATGGACAAATGGCTCAAATAGTAATCATTTTAATATATCGGTCAGAAACAAATTTTAAATAACTGATGAAAATTAGTGTGAAATATTTGGGGATGAAATAGGGAATCATCTGCAATAAAATGCAAATTAGGTTCTTACGTCTAGAAACATTGGTCCTAACTCCAAGAGCAAGTAAATTTTAATAGTCTATTTCATTCTCCAAAAAGGAAGTCAAATACTGTAACAAGTCGTGATTTCGTTATCAGGTACTTAGTATATATAAGGGAACAAAGTTTTAATATTTGCGCCCGCATGCACGAGATAGACAGTCTATCTCCCGTTATATCTCCCGTTTTCTCTCTCTCTCTCTCTCTCATAATTTCCCAGACACAGATACAAGTACATGCACACTAATTTTTCTTATAACCGTTTAAATACCATCTCTCACAATGGTTTTCTTGCAATAAATTGTTGCATATGTAATGAATTATTTACTTGCTTTTACGGGTGAATTTGTATTGTTTTCAAGGAATGATCTAATTTGTTATTTATAACGACAGATCTTTGTCACCGATGTTGGGAGATATATCTGCCTAGAGCTTAATGCTAACATACATCGAACTGAAATCATTATTCAGACGGTCGAAAAAAATGGTCAAAAGAAAGAAACGTTTTGTCTCCAAGTTTGAATGAAATTGTGAACGATATGAAAAAGATGTCAACACAAAGAGACATAATCCGATCCTCTTCCCCTGTTTAAAAGTTTAAGTAGAAATAAAACTAGAACTATTTTGGATAGAAAACGAAAGATGTTACCCATTAAGTAAATAACATAGCAATAGCATGAACTCAATATTGAGTACTGATATATAGCTCACAGTAAATATTGTGTCTAATTGTTTACTACTTAGCTCTATTTAGCTCTAGGGAGTGAGTAATAGGCTTAGAATTTACTCTATGCAAATATAATGTCAAAGCGTTTCAAAAAGTTATATATTGCCACGAAAGTTTGAATTAGATAGTACCAAATGTACGTGTACATCTTAACTTTCGGACTCCTGGTTTTGGATGCAAATTCTCCAAGAAAAGTAAAAACAAACAGACCATAGAGATTAAAAATACTAAAGTCACCAATCAATTATTTTGCATAATAATTATCTGTAATATTCCTAATATCGGCCTTTTGGTTGGTTGGTTGGTTGGTTGGTTGAATTTTTACGGCGCACCAGCACTATGAGGCTATTTAGCGCCATACAAAAGGTTATATCTTTCATCATGTAAAAGTGGTAAAAGGTTTAGTATCGACCAGCGATACGAAACCAAACAGTTGAAGGTAAAAAGATAAAATGGTAACGGTTATCAATAAATAGTTTCCCGATCAACGGGGAGTGCAAATGATGTATGACAACGAAAACAGATGAAAGGTAATTAAAATCTAAAGACGGTATATATAGCACATACAACTGTTCAAGGTGATAGCATACAAGCTATAGCTTATGATAAATATTTACTTCCTTCAGGAAGTCTATAATATAAGAAACGCTAACTGTATCAAAGAGCTCCCTAATGTCATCCACATCGTAATAATGATTACGCGTAGGTTGCAGGTCGAAACACTCCAACATAAAGTGTTTAACGGTGAATGGTTCATTGCAAGATACGCACTCTGGTGGGTCTTCTCCTTTTAGTATGTAGGAGTGGATTAAATAAATATGACCAATTCGAATTCTTGCAATGACTACCTCCTCCCTACGGACGGCTCTGTAGGAAGGAGTCCATTCTCCTAGGGTTGGCTTGATGGCATGAAGTTTTGTTATTCACGGCATCATTCCATGATGCCTGCCATTTCTGACGTAAACATTCTTTGATACTACGTATAAAATCCGTATACGGTGTATTAAAATGAGATGGTTCTATTGATAGAGCCATTTTAGCAGCGCGGTCTGCTTTGTCATTACCTTTAATTCCAATATGGCTGGGTAACCAACAGTATACTATATTGTGGGAGGTACTCAGCTCAGTATGTTTAAGGAGAACATGAGCTAATAATGGATTCTCCAGTTTTCTATTATGTAGTGACTGAAGTACTGATAGTGAATCGGAGAAGATGATGCTATTTAAAATACGCTTGCTTTCAATATATTGCAGTGCAAGGTCTATTGCTCTGATTTCAGCTGAAAAAATTGATGTACCATTTGGCAAGCGAACTTTTGTTGTGTGTTTTCCACTAACGAAGGCTCCAGCAGCCTTTTCCTGATCTTTTGATCCATCAGTATATATTCTTGTATAATTTTCAAATTGGGCGATTAGTTCATGGTAAGAGTTGTGGAAGATGGAAGGGTTTGTCTCCGATTTTTTTCCGTCGTGTAATGTGAAAAGTACCTTTGGTTGTTGAAGTAGCCAGGGAGGTGTTTCGGAGACGGTCGTTTTCAGAATTTTTGAAAGATCAATTTTGGTACTGTCAAGGAATGGTAATATTCTAATGCCAAAGGTAGGTATGACGTTTGGTTTATTGTCATATAAGGTTTTATATTTGGGTTCAAAAACAGCCGAAAAAGCAGGGTTCTGAGGGTTTGAGCTTAATTTGAGAGCATACTGTGCAGAAAGCATTTCTCTACGTTGTGGTAAAGGTGGTTCGTTCGCTTCAACGAGTAGGCTTTCACACGGGGATGTCTTAAATGCTCCCCAGGCAAGTCTTATTCCCTGATGATGAATTGGGTCTAGCATCTTCAAATAGGACTTCCTAGCTGAACCATAGACAACGCAACCATAGTCTAGTTTGGAGCGAATAAATGTTCTGTATAAACTGAGTAGGACTTTCCTATCAGCACCCCAGTCGGTGTGCGTTATTACTTTAAGTAAGTCTAGAGACTTCAAGCATTTAGCTTTCAAATTCTTCAGGTGTGGAATAAAGGTCAGTTTTCTGTCGAAGATAATACCTAAGAATTTTGCTTCCTCAACAACTGGAATAGGTGTTCCCTCCAGCGTGAGTTTAGGTCCATCATGATGTCTTCGTAGCTGACAGAAATGCATACATACAGTTTTTGATTTCGAGAATTTGAAACCGTTAGTATTGGCCCAATTTTGAATCTTGTTGATATTTTGCTGTAATTGTCTTTCAATTGTATGCATGTACTTGGATCGGTAACATATTAAAAAGTCGTCAACATATAGGGAGCAATCCACACCGGGAGCCAGACACTTGGTGATGCTATTAATTTTTATGTTGAAAAGCGTCGCCGATAAAATACTGCCCTGGGGCACACCCATCTCTTGATCGTGCATATCAGAGAGGGTGGAGCCCACTCGTACCTTGAATTCCCTGTCTGAGAGGAAGTTTGATATGAACGAGGGCAGTCGGCCTTTTAGACCCAGATCGTGCAGGTCATTTAGTATCCCGTACTTCCACGTTGTGTCATAGGCCTTTTCCAGATCAAAGAAAACCGCTACTAAGTGTTCCTTCTTGATAAAAGCGTCGCGAATAAAGGTTTCCAGTCTAACCAGATGATCATTGGTACTACGACCATAACGAAAGCCACTTTGGAAAGGAGATATAAAATTGTTGGTTTCCAAATACCATACAAGCCGAGAATTGATCATTCGTTCCATTGTTTTGCAAACGCAACTAGTTAATGATATAGGTCTATAGTTGCTAGGATCTGCGCTATCTTTGCCTGGTTTGGGAATTGGTATTACTGTTGCTTCTTTCCAAATTTTTGGTACATTACCAGTAATCCATAAATCATTGGAGATTTCCAGAAGAACTGTTAAGGATGGTTCTGGAAGGTGTTTCAAAAACTGGTAATGTATATCGTCAGGCCCAGCAGATGTATCATGAGCCTTATTCAAAGATTCCATAAGCTCCGACAATGAAAACGTTGGTTATAACTCTCTGAATTATTCGATGTGAATTTCAACCGTGTTTTTCCTTTTTGAGCTTTTAATCTTCGGAAAGCTTCTGAATAATTAGACGATGAGGAATTTTTTGAGAAACAATCAGCAAGTACATTAGCTATTTCTTGTTTGGTATTGAAATTGTTATTATTTAGCTTCAGATGTCGGAATGAATTGTATTTTCCCTTCCCATTTATTTTGCGGATCGTGTCCCAAACTTTCTTTATTGAGGAACGAGAGTTTAAAGTTGAAACATATTTTTTTCCATGATGCTCGTTTACTTTCTTTAATTATGCGGCGAGCTTTGGCCCGAACAATACGGTACTGAGTTAAGTTTTCGGGCGTTGGACGATTATTAAATTTTTTCAGTGCTTCTCGACGTTGTCTAATGGCTTCTTTACATTCTTTAGTGAACCACGGTTTTGGGTTCTTTTACAATTCGGCGAGGACTTAGGAATGGATTCTTCTGCAATCTCAATTAAGACGGATGTAAATTGTCGAATAGGATCAATATCGTTTAGGAAGGTATTCCTGTTAAGTCTAGCTGTACAAAGTGTTTCAAACTTGGTCCAGTCAGCTTTCTTTAAATTCCACTGTGGAATCGTGTCATCAATTGTAACGTTGGTGTTCTTAAGAGAGATTGGAAAGTGATCACTGCTGTGAAGGTCATCAGCGACCTTCCAATTATAATCCAAAACTAGTGAAGGGGAACAAATTGTCAAGTCGATACATGTGTATGTACCAGTTCCTGGGTGCAAGTACGTCGGAGATTTGGTATTAAATAGACACAAGTCGTGTCTAGTAATAAAATCTTCGACCCTTTTGCCCCTGTCGCTTATGTAATTTGATCCCCATTAAATATTATGGGCATTAAAATCACCGAGTAAAACAAATGGTGCAGGAAGTTGTTGAACAAGCGTGTCTAATTGGTTTGGTAATAAGTTGGTGTTTGGTGGTATATAAATAGAACAAAATGTAATCACTCGATGTAGAGTGACACTCACAGCAATGGCTTGCAAATTTGTGTTTGAATGGATGACGCTATGTGGGGCTCTATTGTTCACAGCAATAGAAACCCCTCCCGAGGCCCTGTCAACATTCTGTAAGTAGGTGTTAAACAGGGAGTAGTTTTTAAGTGTGATGTTGTCCCTATCTTTTAAAAAGGTTTCCTGAAGGCATAGTATTGCAGGATCATAGTCGTTTAAAAGCAGGAGAATATCATTGTAATTGGCTTTAAGTCCTCGACAATTCCATTGTATGATCGTGTTCTTCATTATAAGTTTAGATTGGAGATTTTGGGGCTAGGTTAGACTTTTCGCGGAGAGAATCTATATGGTTATTTCTACGGAGGAAGTACGGGGATGATTTTTTTGTTAGGTCTGGAGCTACTTTGAGAACATGGAGCAGTATCTTCTGCATCCATGCTCTCAATGTCCCAAAACCTGTTATAGAGTTTGATGGGGTCTTCTGGCCCCTTTTGCTGCCTATTTCCTTGTGATCTGTTTTTGTTCTTTGGTGATTTCGGTGGTTGAGTATTATTGAATGTTGTTTGGGTAGATGCCGTGGTTCTTTGTGCTTGATAATGGGGGGTGTTAGGGCTTGATGTTGACTCGGGTGCATCTGTCTGCGTTTGAGCGTCCTTCGTTGCCTTGGGATTGTTCTTCACTACAGTGGAGAAGGATGGGCCAGGAAGAGATGTTTTTGCCTGTACAAGCTTTCTGGCCTCTGGATAGAGAATGTTGGATGTGTATTTAACCCTCTGTATTTCCTTCTCCTGTTTCCAGGTATCGCAATCCTTGGAATTGGCGTGGTGCTGTTTTCCACAGTTGACACAATGCGGAGTGGCTCTACACTCAGATTCCTGGTGAGAGTGATCTCCGCATCGGCCACATATTTGGCTTTTTGAGCAGCGGTCTTCATGATGACCATATTTCTGACACTTATAACATCGAAGTGGATTTGGTATGTACACATCAACCTTCACTTGCAGAAAGCCAGCTTTGACCACTCTGGGTACTGTTGGCTTGTTGAAGGTGAGTATAATGGTGTTGGTGTCCTGCAGGTTGTTGTTACGTTTAATACGTATTCTACGGACTGCAGTGACACCTTCGTTTTTCATCCCTTCAATGATATCCGTGTCGCTGACTCCAGCCAAGTCACGACAGCGAATCACACCTTTGGACGAATTGAGTGTTGTGTGGGCGAACGAGGTCACTGGAATATCGAAAAATGTTGTCATTTTCTTGAGATTTTCTATTTGACCTCGTCGCTCACACTCGACAAGTAGGCAGCCCGATTTTAACTTTTTAACACCTTTTGGTGTTCCAATCAGTCCCATAATTGTTTTCTCGATCACAAACGGGGAGAGTACATTAAGCGGTTTTGTGGCATCTTTAGACTGTATAACCATGAAGCGTGGAAATGAATCCACACCACATGGTTCGTCATCTGAGTCAGATCCAGTTTTGGTACGCTTGAGTTGATTTTTTTTGGAAATATCCATGTTGGTGGATTTAAAATTCAGCACCCGTGCTCCCCGCCCACCAAGGAGCTCAACAAGGGGACACTTTTTCAAGTGTCAGGGATACACAGATGTTATACTCAGTAGGTAAATTCACCTCCTGATTCATCCCATAAGACATACTCAGTCGGTAAAATTACCTCCCAATTGACCCGTTGAGCCACCGCCTTCTAGGAAGTCTTCTAAGACTTGGA
>JAECUM010022596.1:0-10556 GCA_016617855.1 Megalonaias nervosa | reverse complement strand
ACATATATATATATATATATATATATATATATATATATATATATATATATATATATATATATATATATATGAGAAGTGGCATGGCGTAATGTTAAGCCTATATACTTACTTATACGCAAGACCATAAACATAGTAGAGTACGTTAATACAAATGAATACTGAAATTTCATCAGACAAGTACAGAGAAAGAGAACAATTAAAGCAAAGAAAAGTTAATACAAAATACGTGTAATACAATTGATTTAAAGACGATAAAGGGAGGAGGAGAGAACAGGGGTGGGTGGGTGAAAAAACTATAATGGAAAACTGTGGCAGGTGATGGAAGGCCATTGTACCAGTGAAGTAATGCGTTTGGAGAATTATTGAAATCTTTAAGTGACTTCAATGTAAATCTGAAAAACTCCAAAGATCTCGGTGTTTAAGTCATGTAAAAGTTCTGCTTATCAAAACAGCAAGACATACTACTAACAGGGATGAACAAGTGGTGCAGGCAATGCATCGATCTTAGTCTAGGTGCCGTACATTTCTTTATAATGACATATAATGATAGGCAGTCTCATCGTCTTCTCTACATGTGCACAATAGGCTAACAGTCAGAATGTTCAGTAATCATTGCTTAAATTGTTGCAGTTGTTTCTTATGCAAGTATTAATAAGTGACAACGTTCCTTTTACCAGCATAATAGCAGAGTGGGACAAAACTGGCCATATGTTACATTTTTACTTCTAAATGTTGCATAATCTGTTCTATGTGCTCCGGATCTGCCAGTCTTCCAAACCTGCATTATGGAATCTCTATAGAAATTGCGAGACATTTCTACTCGAGCAAGTATTGATTGAAAAATTAGTTGTATTTCGTAAACTATGTTCTTCAACTAACAGAGATACTGGATCTTAAAGATAAGACGGAGGTGAACCATATACAGTTTTGTGAAAGATAGTGTTCTCTGTAAATCTTGTTGGTAGAAGTATTACGGTTAAGTCCAGTTACAAATCTTCCCGCCTCAAATCTTTCGAGTCTTAATAATGCGTAGGCAAAACAGTCTTCCCATGGTACATCAACATACCTTAATAGAGGGCATATAAATAGCCATCCCATGGTACATCAACATACCTTAATAGAGGGCATATAAACAGTCATCCCATGGTACATCAACATACCTTAATAGAGGGCATATAAACAGCCATCCCATGGTACATCAACATACCTTAATAGAGGGCATATAAATAGCCATCCCATGGTACATCAACATACCTTAATAGAGGGCATATAAATAGCCATCCCATGATACATAACATACCTTAATAGAGGGCATATAAATAGCCATCCTATGGTACATCAACATACCTTAATAGAGGGCATATAAACAGTCTTCCCATGGTACATCAACATACCTTAATAGAGGGCATATAAACAGTCATCCCATGGTACATCAACATACCTTAATAGAGGGCATTTAAACAGTCTTCCCATGGTACATAACATACCTTAATAGAGGGCATATAAATAGCCATCCCATGGTACATCAACATACCTTAATAGAGGGCATATAAACAGTCATCCCATGGTACATCAACATACCTTAATAGAGGGCATTTAAACAGTCTTCCCATGGTACATAACATACCTTAATAGAGGGCATATAAATAGCCATCCCATGGTACATCAACATACCTTAATAGAGGGCATATAAACAGTCATCCCATGGTACATCAACATACCTTAATAGAGGGCATTTAAACAGTCTTCCCATGGTACATAACATACCTTAATAGAGGGCATATAAATAGCCATCCCATGGTACATAACATACCTTAATAGAGGGCATATAAACAGCCATCCCATGATACATCAACATACCTTAATAGAGGGCATATAAACAGCCATCCCATGGTATATCAACACGCATCAATAGAGGGCGTTTATAGGGGAGAGACATTGTTTTATAACGAGTTCCTACCCTATACTGTATTTAATGGATATCAGAATATTCGGCTTTTGGTGGCGGCATAAAAGTTATCGTTTCTACCTTATTGGCTGTCATTATATCCTGACAGTCCTTGTTTGAATCCACGAATATAAAATATTTTAGAAAGACTGAGAAATCCCAGAAACTCACTGCTATTGATGGTGTCAATGTGATATGTATATGAAATATTTTCTAGCCACAAAGCTCATAAAGTGGTTTCTAAGGGTTCCAACATGACTTAAACATCAGCTGGCTACTGAGACCATAACACAGCCACCGCGATTGAATTTAACATTTTGATTGCTTTATGAAAGTCTTCAATGATGAAATCATCATTTGGTATACTACAGTCAAGATTACTGATAAGAAGAGATTGAATTTAATCAGAATGCAAACTATCGTCATCAACACACAGAATGTAAACTATCGTCATCAACACACAGAATGCAATCTGTCATCATCAACACACAGAATGCTATTATCATCAACACACAGAATGCAAACTGTCTTCATCAACACACAGACTGCTATCATCATCAACACACAGAATGCAAACTGTCCTCATCAACACAGAGAATGCTATCGTCATCAACACACAGAATGCAAACTGTCTTCATCAACACACAGAATGCTATCACACAGAATGCTATCATCATCAACACGCAGAATGCTATCATCATCAACACACAGAATGCAAACTGTCGTCATCAACACAGAATGCTATCATCATCAACACACAGAATGCTATCATCATCAACATACAGAATGCAAACTGTCATCAACACACAGAATGCTATCGTCATCAACACACATAATGCAAACTGTCGTCATCAACACACAGAATACTATCATCATCAACACACAGAATGCTATCATCATCAACACGCAGAATGCTATCATCATCAACACACAGAATGCAAACTGTCTTCATCAACACACAGAATGCTATCATCATCAACACACAGAATGCAACCTATCATTATCAACACACAGAATGCAAACTATCGTCATCAACACACAGAATGGAAACTGTCGTCATCAACACACAGAATGCTATCATCATCAACACACAGAATGCAAACTGTCTTCATCAACACGCAGAATGCAAACTATCATTACTAACACACAGAATGCAACCTATCCTCACCAACACACAGAATGCAACCTATCATTACCAACACACAGAATGCAATTTATCATCATCAATACACAGAATGCAAACTATCCTCACCAACACACAGAATGCAACCCATCATTACCAACACACAGAATGCAATTTATCATCATCAACACACAGAATGCAAACTATCATCAACAACACACGGAATGCAACCTATCATTACCAACTCACAGAATGCAAACTATCGTCATCAACACACAGAATGCAGTTTATCATCATAAACTCACAGAATGCAAACTATCATCACCAACACACAGAATGCAACCGATCATTACCAACACGCAGTATGCAAACTATCGTCATCAACACAAAGAATACAAACTATCATCAACACACAGAATGCAAACTGTCATCAACACACAGAATGGAAACTATCATCATCAACACACAGAATGGAAACTATCATCATCAACACACAGAATGCAAACTGTCATCATCAACAGAATGCAAACTATCATCATCAACACACAGAATGCAAACTATCATCATCAACACACAGAATGCAATTTATCATCAACACACAGAATGCAAACTGTCATCATCAACACACAGAATGCAAACTATCATCATCAACACACAGAATGCAAACTATCATCATCAACACACAGAATGCAAACTGTCATCATCAACACAAAGAATGCAAACTATCATCATCAACAGAGTGCAAACTATCATCATCAACAGAATGCAAACTATCATCATCAACACACAGAATGCAAACTATCATCATCAACAGAATGCAAACTATCATCATCAACAGAATGCACTATCTCATCAACACACAGAACTGAAAAGTAACTGAGAAGCCAAAAATACTTTTGCTTCCAGTAAAGTGTAACTTTCTGAAGTGAATTCCAGATAGTTTTGTCCGAATTCTTTTTGCGTACACATTAACATTCATAAGAAAAACAATGGCACCAGTACACATCACCTGTACTGATATTTATAAATACAAGCATTTATAATACCGCGTCAGCCGGGTTCTGTATGACTTTTTGCATTGGATGTTTAATTTTATGGAGAAAACGAAAGCATGTCCTCCGCTTGCCATCCTTATCAACTCACCCTTCTTCATTTGCAATACGCTGATCGTAGTGGAGATTACAAATTCTTTTGGATGTACGATTTGTCATAAGTTACGTCACTAGTTAAACAAAGTTAATATAAATGTAGTGGATATAGTTCATGTAAAAGACAATTTCATCAGTTTTATACCTCCGTCATGTGACCACTATATATTATTAATATTTGTGAGCCGCTATTCCGCATTTTCTTATTCTCCACAGGTAACGTTTTGTTTAAAAAAAGCGAGTCCCGACATTTGATTGATGGGGTCATATATTATTTAAGTTCAAGATGAAGTCATATAGCTTGGAGATCAACATACGCCTCGAGGAAAAACCGTTTATCGATAGTGTATAACCGATTTCCATGCTTGATTACGTCACGAATACTGTAAAATATGTTCATTTCTTATATTTATAACAGTTATAAAATAATAATGATGAAAGAAATAATAACAATGACAATAAAAAAACCCATTATATTTCAACCATTGTTTACAAATATTGTCACAGCACACAAGAATCGTGAATAAAGACATAACAGCTTCTACTTTTTGGTGTGAGATAATGCAATATTAACAAATAAATAATAGTTACAAAGACCTTGTAAAATGTGTAATTATTTAACACAGATTCTGAGAATGCTAATTTTGGCGTGAATCAGTTTCATTTGTGTATTCAATTCAATACTTTGTTGTTTTTTTTTTAATTTATTACTTGAAAGTCATTATTATTTTTGTAACTGTTTCTAATTAGCCGAAAACTATTTATTGTTACCTCGATGACCATTTACATACTGTTCAGGCTTACATCGTTTGATTTATTTTACTCTTATAACTATACGAAAGCTTTCCTGATAGTAAAGTGTGTTTATAAAAACCCAAAGCTCATGAAATATGCCAACACCCCACCCCTTATTTTAGAAACTTTTGATTTTCACTATGCACACTATGACTCGAACACTCTAACAACGAGAACAATGCCATTATGCAGTATTTGAAATCCTCTCAATTTATCCCTCGGATGTCGAAGATTCGTGTTACAGCACAACCATTGGAAACTGATATGAAGGTCACCAGGTTCAAAGGTCATAACATACAAATGCACGATATGTCACCATTTTCGGTCAACATTTATGGACATACCAGCTCAGATAATTGTTATTCTTGTATGCTTTAATAATTATTTGATAGGGAATAATTTGAACCGCATGACGGCCCAGTAGATTGCACTCTTCCTCAATTCACATGGAAATTCTCTTGTCGACTTTGTTTATTTGTACCGAATCACAGGTATGTGCAAACAATTACGAATAAATTGCACACCAAGGTCATTGAGAGAAAAACTTCATTCTGTCGTAATTTTGAGTTCAGTGACATTTATCTGTACCGTTCAAACCGTTGACTTGGATACCACCATATCCAGACATGAGACTGACAAGCATTGATTGGTTATCTGAGATCATGTGATGTGAACAGGAGTCTAGCAGATAGTTGTTGTGGCAATGTATGAATATCTAAGCTGAAAAGAATTTCGACCTTATATTTAAAATCCAATAAGAAATCGGAAATTATTATCACATAACAAACATTAAATTAACATTATTAATTTTGTTAGAATTTGACTGCCATTAACGTATTATGCAATAACTATTTTAAAGCTTCTGCTGTCTCCCACCACACTGCTGAAGTACAGTAGCGATACCATAAATTTTATATTAAGAGATCTCGCTTCTGTGTAAGAATGTGTTACAGCGCAATCCATCAAATTAAGCTGGTACTATACTTAGGAGCAATATAATTCAATTTAATACAAAATTGCGTAGAACGTTGAAACCGAGCGGTTTAAACCAAGAAGACTAGAAAAATACAGCCACGCACAAACAAAAAGATCACCCTTTTGCAGCCGGCACATTTTTATTTAAATAATTATTTCAATTTGCTTATCAGTCACCCAATAGCCTAAAATTACTACTAAAACAATGAAATATCCGGGATGTAATTTGCGGTTAAGCAAATTTACATTGAAAACAGATGGCAATATATCTCATCGATTTCTAGCTCAATATAAACATTTTTCAGTATCAGTATTAAACTAAAGACAACTAGATGAAACATAAAAAACTTTCAAGTTTTTATTCCTGTAGAAATAGTCATATACAATATTGTAACCTCAACGCTTTTTGTTTTCTGCTTGTCTTGTCTGTGTTTTGTATTTGCCTTTGGAAAAGACTCATTTAGAGTCGAAAGCACTTAAACCAGTTAGAAACTAGCTTTGCACTGTTCGTTGTCAGTTTATTGCATTTATCCTAATCAATCCTTGACACACACGATCCCTTGTTCGATCCAGTGCACTTGAAATGACTGTTATTCGCCATGTGATTTGTATTATATATATATATATATATATATATATATATATATGGATTTTAAGTAAGATTTAGTTACTAAATACTACATAGTTACGACGTAATGTAGCAGTTGTACATATGCTTGCAACATCTAAAGTTGCTGAGTAAGAAATGCTATTCAGCACCGGTCGATTGTGCATGGTTTTAGCAGCATGTTTGACGGAGTTTTGTAGGTTATTTCGAAAAAGTCATAATTTTTCAAATTAAATGGTAACGCAACCTTTTAACCGACTCTGCAATTGTTGGGTCCATTGCGCGGTCTCAGAGGAGAATTTATTGAATAATCTTTCTCGATGAATTCATGCGTATGAAACGAGATATGACCAAATATGGCATTGTAGTAATACGCAACACATACGGTAAACTTATATTTTCTCTTGTTCGATGTAGCCATTGGAATGGTAGCCTTGGATTCCAAACTCTCGTTCAACAATTCAGATAAACTATACCGCATCGCACGAGAGAGAGAGAGATGCAGTATGGTAAACTTGATTAAAGATAAACCGTGGATACACTGATAAACGCATGATTTACGTAGCATCAAGATAATTTGAAGAGATACCGCGTACCTAGAATCAATACGATTACTCGGGTTTCTGCTTACTTGACAGGAAATCGATCACTTCGCCCCAGTTACTTGAACCGTTTAAGAAACTTGTCCATAGTATATATGTTTGAAATCAGTGTAAAGAAACTTGCCCATAGCCCGTATGTATGATATTTGGTTTTATTGTTCTTATCTTAAAACATCTTGTCATTTATAACAAATATAAATAGTACCTACCATTCATTACAAAATACGAAAACTGGAATGCTTTGATTAACACAGTCGTGTAGAAAATACCGATATCTGTGTTATTGTTAGTCCCTTTTGTGCTGACTGAAATGACAGCAAATTATCTGTCGCATTTTCAGTATTTTAGAGGTTACTTTACAGACGTCGATGCTTCAAGGGACATATAATCCGAGACCATTTTAACTTCTTAGCCGGACTTAGAGCCGTCTAGGTACGTATAGCCCGCGACCAGTTCAGACTTGGTGACCGGACGTCGAGTCGTCGAGGGACGTATAGCCAGCGACCAGTTCAGATTTGTTGATCAGACGTCGATCCGTCTAGGGGCGTATGGCTGACGACCAGTTGAAAATTGCTGACCAGACGTCGAGCTGTCTAGGGGCGCATGGCCCGCGACCAGTTGAAATTTGCTGGGCGGAATATAGTAAGAATGTTTAATGCCCTTGGCAATTTTTCAATGGTTTATCAATAAACTTCATTTCCCCAAAAAAATTTTATTTTTTTATTTTGGAAAATAATTAAAACAAATAAGCCTAAAATTAAATTACTTCGGTAGTCCTATTAATGCTAAATTTAAACGAGTTCCTCCAATTGCATTTAATATTCTTAATGATGATAAGAAATGGAAGGAAAACATACGTGTGGGTATCACAGACCTCATTAATTGAAAATGATGGTTGAAAACAGACAGACTTTCCCAAAAGAAACACATACCTGTTGAGAACCGACACATCAGTTATTCCAAGAAGCGGACAGAATTGCCCACTGCATCACGTACTTCCGGTCGCGCGTCACAAAGGACCAGCAACCGGGTCAGTTCATTATTTCGGTTATTGCAAGTCCGGCAAGGCAGCAGATGTATGCTCCTCTCTGGAATCCCTCGATGTGTGATGTGTTAAAAGTGTTGCATGAATTTCCTCATTCTGGCACACAGCCAGCAGCAAAGATGGCTCTGTTAATATTTATGCTTCGTTACACGCTGATAGATAGCAACTAATCTATCTTTATACCAACTGCATACCTTGAAACGACACATTTCCTGTAAGATTCACATTTTTTTTTTAGTTGTGTGATGAAAAAGGTCTCGTTCATCATATATGATTTTAAAGTTGTATCAACACATAGCTTTTGTGTTTTTATAAGATGATCGTATAGTACGAAAATTACAATGCCTGGTGGGGGAGATATTTTTATGCGAAATTCTTATGACAAATGGCGAAAAAGACGATCATCAAGAAACTCGTTACACACGTGCAATACATGCAGTTCATCTCTCTGCAACTTGTATTTGAATTTATATTTTGCAAATATTGTGTAAGATGCACAGTGTTCTTAAAGGGTTTATAAACATGTGTACAGTTATATTTTTAAGATGATGCATTGTAAAGTATAAATACACAGATTGTTTATAGTCTCGGCGAGCACATAACGCTTACTACACACACACACACACACACACACACACACACACACACATATATATATATATATATTGTCGGATTTTGACCAGAAAGAATTCAAAATTACGAATCAATGAATGCTCCCTAAAATATTTTACCGTTCTCTCGTTTCCAAATACTCATGATACATCGTTATTCATAACGAGTAATTCTGGCCAACATTCAGTTAGGTAGTCTGTTTAAAAAAACAAACAAAAACGGCTGGCATCCAGAGAAGGTAAAGACTGTTTGAACCAACAGTAACCAACATTCAAATAAGGCAAAGCCTGTTTCAAAATATAGCCTGTATTCGGGCTAGGTAGAGTCTGTTTCAATAAACAGCCTGCAAAATTTATTATGTTTTCTTACATCTTTAGAGATTTCTTTTTAAGTTTATTAAAGTATGGGGCATCCCTGCTGTATATAAATCCCTCGGATAATAGCGCACTAGGTTCGTAGAAAAGTATTTTTAAAATGTAATGCATAAAAATAATGTTATGAATTTTGGAAAAGATTTTTTTACTAAAATAAAACTTTTACCCTGATTTATCTCCCTTTCCGTACAATAGTGTCAAAGGATACACATATATAAGAACTATTTTCATTTCACTCCGTATTTGTTCTGTACCAATTTGAAGCACTTTACAGCATTTTTTTTTTTGGTCGTTGTTTATTAGTTCTGATCTTCAAAGTATTTCCTCTAGCTATATATTTTGTGAACATGTTATCGCAAAAATATAAGAAAATATTTTTGCTGTCCAAATTTTGTTATGTTGGAGTTTCTCGGGAATATTTGAGATGATGTTAATACAAAGCAGATAAAAAATAAAAGGACAGAAGAAACAAACGTATCGTGGATTTATGGAAATTCTTTTCGGCAAGTAGAGCGTCGGTCAGTTGGAGGCTCTCTTTTATCTTTGCATATTTACCTCGTCAGGATTGGGTTGAAATGTTTCTGGCGTCGAATGTATCAAACTAAGAATTCATTTGTCGTGGGCTCATACAATCTTCTATCCTCTACGCAACGTATTAATTATATTGCTGATTATATGCGTTGCTAAAGATAATTTCATCGATTTGTAGTTTAAATATAAACTTTTGGACCCCGTGATGACGATACCGGCAGTATCACCTGGTTTTAGTCGTACATTTAGAACATAAAACAACTGATGGCGCATGCTAACTTGTCTACTGGTTGTATCAATAGTCTACTAAAATGCATTGGATAAGTGTTCATATTTCTCAAACCTATTTTTGGTTACAGTGTCAGTAATGCTGTGTGCAAATTTCAGAATTAATAATGGAAATGAGCCAATTTAAATACTACACTGAGGTCGGAATCGAAGAAGTGAAAATAGTTATGTATTGATTAATTCTACGTTTTCGAGACTCCAATTATGAGGTCAACCAATATTAAGTTTGCTATAAGGCCTAATAATATTTTCAAATAGGTGCCATGATATCGACCTCCTGCTAAATTCTCATTCATCGATGTCGAAGCGAGAAATAAAGCCATCGGCAAAATATCGTCTACACTTAGTTGCTTTTCCTTCCAAATTACCCCCAAGAATTCGAACATCGTCTTCTTACGTCTTCAGAAATCAAAAAGTATTTATAAATGTGTGTTGTGTGTGTGTGTGTGTGTGTGTGTGTGTGTAGAGAGAGAGAGAGAGAGAGAGAGAGAGAGAGAGAGAGAGAGAA
>JAECUM010022595.1:0-14714 GCA_016617855.1 Megalonaias nervosa | reverse complement strand
TATATATATATATATATATATATATATATGAATGTGTTAAATATTGATGTTCAATCCACCACAGTTTCATTGATGCAATCCTGACTGGAATCGCCCTAACTTAAAATAGAGCACAGAAAAATGGAGATCCAAAGAAATTTATTGGATTATCCGCCTGGGAATACTCATAGTCAGTGGCTTAAATCAAGGATAACCCCAATGCCGCAAAAATTCCTGTGCATATATAACAAATCGTTTCCTACGAACGTTACCAGATCATTTATTCCTGTAATTATTTCGCTTTCTTAAACCAATGATCTTCACTTCGATTCTTCTGTAGAAATTTTTCAGATGCATTCATTTTAGTTCATATATGTTACACACAACATAATTCTGTAATACCACTTTCTAACAAAATCGTTGTATGTTTTCTCTTAATCGCCGGGTCAGAAATAAATACAGTATCCGAGATAATATTGTGATTAGGCAGTTGTCTTCAATTCTATACATGACGCAGCAATTTTGGATATGCTAACCTTATTACCAATTAGATACCCTTGCCATTTTCTATCTTACCAACGTCCCCTCAAAATGTATCCTAAGTACGTAGCGCCGTACAATCGTGTTCCTTTCATGACTTTTTTTTGCATTGTATCTTTCTTGTAAATATATACAACTAAACATGTAGATTATGTAAAGTAATTACATGTAGATTATATAAAGTAATTACATGTTGATTATATAAAGTAATTACATGTAGATTATATAAAATAAATACATGAAGATTATATAAAGTAATTACATATAGATTATATAAAGTAATTACATATAGATTATATGAAGTAATTACACGTAAAATTTTTAAAGCAATTACATGTCGATAACATAAAGCAAATACATGTAGATTATAGTTAAGTAATTACATGTAGGTTTTATCCAGTAATTATACGTTGATTTTATCAAGTAATTACATTTTTGTGTCTTGTACTCATCTCGTTTGTGTAATCGTCCTTTGTCGCTCTGTGCCATTAAAAAAATTAATCTGTAGATATAACGGGGCTAATTGTACGCAGGTTCTGAAATGTTGCAAGTCAGTTTTCTTTCTTATCGACGATTATTCCTGACCATCATGATCTTTATGATCCAATGCAATTAGGAATGACTAATTTGCCGTGTGTTTTGCTATTTTCATGTGTATATTTACATATAAGTAAAATGAATTCATTGATGAGCTAGATGTGATCAAATAGTGGTCTGTATTCTGCTGATTTTACTGCCTTTTTGGGTGCACTCCTAGTTAGTTGTAGTGCACGAGAAATACTCTTTATTGTGAGCCTTAATTAAGTCTCAAATAAATACAATTATTCTTGGGCGCAAAACCAACGTTAACGCAAGAAAACTGGGTTTTTGTTTGTTTTGGTTGGGTTTTTTTTTGGGGGGGGGTGTTTTACGGCAAAGCAATACAAGTAGGTTATTTATTGCTGAGGCAATCAGAGTAAATTCCCTTGCCCAGAGACACCGATCTGATTGCAGGATTTAAACTTGTGGTCTAGAGTCTGGCATGCTGAACAAAAAGCCACCGCAGGTGCTTAACGTAAATGAAATCATACCGTATGATAGGATGTCAGATCCACTATCACTGATATGATTATGTTTGTTTTATTTGCAGTTGTAAGCAAAATGGTAGGCAAACACATGCATCCTTTACTGCCATATTTGTCTCACGCTTCTGGCATTCATAAGGTAAGTATAATCCTAAAGAAACATAACAAGTTTCGTCGTGGTTATCTAATAGTTTAACGACTTTGATGTCGAGTCCATAAGAAAGATAGATTTATATCTTCATTCCGACTGCCTCTAATCTGATCGTAAGCAATATCGATGGTATGGTAAATTGCACCATTTGTCTCCGTCTGGAGACACGGTCATCAAGAATGCTCCAACATCAAGATTAGGATCACAGTCATGTTTTAAAGTAATTCCACAGTGACTGTCCGCATTAGGAAGATAGATGTATCCTTAGCTGAAAATGTATCCTTTGGAAAAAGCAATTAAACATAAAAGGATTGAAAGGTTTTTCTTACTGTCAAGATAAAATGCATATAAATAATAAATTGTATTTACAAATACTCTGTATACAGTTTTATAATTTTCAAAAGTATTTAATAAATCTTTTAAGCCAAATAATTCTTTTATGCATCAATTACTTGGAAAATGAATTATTCACATATAAAGCAGCATTGCAAATCAGCCTTAGACGTAAAGCTGCGTCTTCTCCCCCCGATCATTTCAAAAATAGACGGAATGCAGAGCTAAAGTCTCATTTCCCTAAGGAAACTCCTATTTCTTAAACAGAAGCCTAATTTGTGGACAAACTCTAAATATAGGAATTTATTCAAATGTGATAGTTCATAAAATAAATAATGAAGTTAAACTGTAAAAATGTCTTCGGGCATCATACGCAACAGTATTTACATCTAAGAACCAGTCCGACATACCATACAAATATGGCATTGAGAGTTTTGATAAATTAAGTCAAATAACAAAACTGGCTTCATAATTAGACTTTCAGATTTTATTCTATATGTCATCTAAATATAAATGCCCCATAACGTTTGGCAATATGTACACTATTCTGCCATCTGCTCCAAACATTTTTGTGAAGCTCCATATCATCAGCAATTATAGGTATCCGATACAAACGATGTAATGACTAGGTCTGGTTTAGCGCATATATTCCGAAAGCAACAAATTTAGAGCAGTTCATACATTAAAGTCCACTGGGTCTTGGCCATACTGAAAGAACTAAGCGTCAGACTACTGAATAAAAATCAGCAGTAATGAAAAAATGGCAATAAAGGTTTGCAAAATGGTCTCATATAGTACTGGCGTGTATCAAATTACAGTATGTCTTTTAGAAGAAGTGCAATAATTGTTTGAGTTATGGCCTCATGTGGCTTTGGTCTGCGTCAAATCACAGTGTCTCTTTTCGAAGAAGTCCAATAATAGCTTTGGTTAAGGCCTCACACGGCATTGGTCTGCATCAAATTACAGAATCCCTTTTAGAAAAGAGATTACTCAGCTCAATAATTAGGATGTCAATTTGAACAAGCCCTTTGAAGAATTAAAAACAACTGGTCACAAGAGAAATGATATTCAAAACTGCATTACCAGATGCGAATGTTTCATATTCATATTAAAACGAAAAATCATAATAAGGCTGTAATATAAATGGCACAGCAAGAGAATAATTCGCTTTACGTGTCCAAGCCTGGTCTTTTCTTGTTCAAGACTCGTCTTCCTATGCCCAAGCCAAATCAACTTGAAATTAATCACACGATGAATTGGCATTAATATGCAGCGGCTGAGACAAATACTACTCCCAAGCTATATGTTTGTTCTAAAGGCCAAGTCCATGACAACACGTAAATTACTTACTCCTTTTTTATTCATAAGCAAAACATTTTAAAATAATTCGCCAAAAGCTCTACATTCAACCTAGAATATACCAAATCTAAATAATACAAAACCAACAACGATTACTGTTATATGTTTTTGGGATCGCTTTTACATACCGGCCATAAGTATGTAATATACGCACTTAAGTTCTTCAATAGTGATGTTTAAGATTTAAATTTTAAAAAAATGTTTTAAAACGATAACAGATTTGAGATTCACTGAAAATGTGTGAGTAATCACATAAGGTCAGTACAGAGAGAAGTCGTGAATTTACATCTTAGCAATATGTGTTCATATATTTAGCTCATATTACTAAAACTCAAACATCATTTAAATAATGTGTACGTGAAATACTCCACTATGACATAAATACAGTTGATTTTCAAACTGAGTCATCTATCTTGTCACACACACCAAAATTAACGCTAGATCTCTTAGAAAGCTAACTAAAACAATCTATAAATAAATTCGGTTAAGTTCTTTTTTCAACATATGAGACAAATTTCTGGCAGTCTTGACGGCTAATCATTCAGCTTCTTATATGTCAATACTAATTTTTATGGCCGTCTCGACAGTTTATCATTCGACTTCTTACATGTCAATGATAATTTTATGGCAGTTTCGACAGCTGATCGTTCGGCTTCTTACATGTCAATCCTATTGTTTACGGTAGCCGCGACGGATGATCATTGGGGTTCTTCCAGGGCCAATGCTAAATTTATGGCAGTCTCGACTGTTTATCATTTGGCTTCTTACAGGTCAGTGCTAATTTATGGCAATCTCTTCGGCTGATCATTCGGCTTCTTACAGGTCAATGCTAAATTTATGGCAGTCTCGACGATTTATCATTCGGTTTCTTACACGTCAATACTAATATTTATTGCAGTCTTGACGGCTTATCATTAGGCTTCTTACAGGTCAATCATAATGTTTACAGCAGTCGCGACGGCTGATCATTGGGCTTCTTACAGGTCAATCCTAAATTTATCGCAGTCTCGACGGTTTATTATTCGGTTTCTTACACGTCAATACTAATATTTATTGCAGTCTCGATGGCTAATCACTCGGCTTCTTATATGTCAAGACTAATTTTTTTTGCAGTCTCGACGGCTGATCATTCGGCTGCTCAAATGTCAATACTATCAACAAAATCCCACCAAAAGACGTAAACTAAATATTAGTGATATTAATATAATTTTGCGTTATAACAAATATAATATACTACGATTCATAAAACGAGGCCTTTTCATCAGCATATTTGTCCAATTGTTCTAAAATAATATGCGGATCTGACAAAACTTGGGTTGTACATCCTGTTTGCGGACGCACGGTATTGTACTTTATGACAAACTGAAGCATATAAGGAAAATGGTGCTAGGGCGTGTTCTGGAGACCACACTATGCATTGGAGAAACTGCAGTAAAAGAGAGATGGTTATTTTGCAAAAACCATTCTCAACGGAAAGAAAATTATCCAAGTTTATCTTCAACAAAAACTGAATTTTAATATATGTTCTCATTCCAGCTTATGGTTGAATGCCTTTTATATTACATTATATCATACAAAAAAGGAACTTAGTTCAACTGCTTTATTTGAGATTTTGTTTGGGTAGTGACTGTGCATATCTGGATATGACACATTGTTATCATTGAGATCTTGTGGATTTTGTTTGGGAAGTGACTGTACACATCTGGATATGACACGTTGTTATCATTGAGATCTTGTGGATTTTGTTTGGGAAGTGACTGTACATATCTGGATATGACACGTTGATACCATTGAGATCTTGTGGATTTTGCTTGGGTAGTGCCTGTATATATTTCGAAATGTCACGTTATCATAGAGATCGTGTGGACTCAGTTTGGGTAGTAACTGCGCATATCTGGATATGTCACGTTATCATAGAGATCTTGTGGATTTTGTTTGGGTAGTGCCTGAATATATTTAGAAATGTCACGTTGTTATTATAGCGAACTTGTGGATTTTGTTTGAGTAGTGCCTGTATATATTTAGAAATGTCACGTGGTTATTATAGCGAGCTTGTGGATTTTGTTTGTATAATGCCTGTGCAAATTTTGATATGTCACGTTGTTATGAAGAAGAGCGAGCCACTGTATTACTATAATATCTTTGTTGATAGCACTTTCTTACCGAATAAAAATAAATTCATTGAACACAGTTACGATGCAGATGTGGCTTTAGAAATGTTTTTGGCTTTGTTTTGATAATATTTACGCAAAAGTATATAATGAATCATGTGTAAGACTGTTAAGTTTACTGATATCTGAACTGAATCTGTCAATGTACCAATTTCAATATGACAATTTGATATGGTAGAACTATGTGATACATACACACATACGCATGGACGCACGCATACACATCCATCCATCCATACATAAAAATATAGAGGGACACAGACAGACATATACATACAAATACATATATCATGCAAATATTTATACGTACATGCATCAATACAGACATCCTGATAGACTTAAAATATCTTGCTGGTGTGTTTCTTTTCAACTGAGTTAAATGATTTTAAAAACTGCAACATTAATCATCAACAAATTGCCAACTGAAATTTTCTAGTCAATGCAAGATGCATCACAATCTCCCATGCGCTTGATAGAAATATGAAATTCATCATAGTCTCTCAAGCGCTTGACAGAAATATGAAATTCATCACAATTTTCTATGCGCTTGATTGAAATATCAAATAAATTAAAATATTAAGCTATTTCCAGATTGATTGGTTTTAATGATTAGATACTATTGAGAGGAGTTCAACCGCCAATAAATACGTGTTCAGTTAAATCCTAGGGGACAATACTGCAATAATTTGATTAGGTGACTGAAATAGATGTAATTTTTAATTCAAATGAGTCTCATAGCAGACAAATGTCGATCAATATTGAGTAGATTTCTGCTAGGAAAGATAGCTAATTTTAGTCCTGGACTTAAAAGCAATTTGCTTCAAAGTTATAAAGTAATAAAGAATATAAACGCTTCATAGGAATGTAAAGCTTTTATTATTTGCATTTTGCAACTATGGCAAACCAGCTAGAATGTATTACGGATACACATACATGTACCTTTATCAGAAAAAGATTCGCAACTAACAAAGATAATCGGAGAAATCCGAAAACAAAATGTACTATTTTACCACATATTCATTCATTTCCATTTTATTGAACGGTAAGTTTTGTTTAAGAATTCATATTTTTTTTTTTTTTTTGTAATTATCAGACATGTACATCAAACTATTAAAGAGAGAGTCTAGACATTTTGATACTCATTTCATCTATTTGACACACACACACACACACACACACACACACACACACGCATTAAAATGCTATATCAAATAATGCAATACTAAGTAACTTTTCTTTATATGACCAATAGAATTTGCGTCAAAAAATAACCAATTACATGAATGCATATTCAATAATTTTCTGTTTCCATAAGTAATACAACATAAATAAAAATCATCAAAATAAAGATATTCCAAGCCACTATCTATTGAAAGAGACTGTCTATTTAAAGCCACTATCTATTGAAAGAGACTGTATATTTAAAGCCACTATCTATTGAAAGAGACTGTCTATTTAAAGTCACTACCTACTTTAATGAGACTGTCTATTTAAAACCACTATCTATTGAAAGAGACTCTATTTAAAATAACTATCTTCTGAAAGAGACTGTCTATCTAAAGCCACTATCTATTGAAAAAATGACTGTCTATTTAAAGCCACTATCTATTTAAGGAGACTATCTATTTAAAGCCACTATCTACTGAAAGAGACTGTCTATTTAAAACCACTATCTATTGAAAGAGACTGTCTATTTAAAGCCACTATCTATTGAAAGAGACTGTCTATTTAAAGTCAGTACCTACTTAATGAGACTGTCTATTTAAAACACTATATATTGAAAGAGACTGTCTATTTATAGCCACTATCTATTTAAAGAAAGTGTCTATTTCTACAAGACATACAGGCAAATTTAAAAAAGAGAAGAGAGAAAAAATATGGAGTTGTTTCTAAAAACTGGGGTAAAATTCCCCAAGGTAAAAGCAAGTATGCACACGATTCAAAAGCGAGGACTTTACAAATGCAAACTTTATAGCAGCGGATAATTTCGAGATTGTATTGCTCGTTCCTGTTGGTGTATACGCCTCGTATAAAAATGTTGCGAATCACATTCGTAAGTGCATTATACAGACAAAATTTCCATAGTTGCAATTCGCATGTTCTTACAACGGGAATGCACAGAAAAACTTGTGGAATTATTCAGGACGCGTCAGAAGTGGAAGAAAAACGGACAAGACGCCTGTATTGTTATAAAGCGTTGGCAGTGTTTCCTGCAACTATTCACCCACATATGCAAAGCAGTTTTCAGAACTATGTGATTCGCTGAAATTAAAACATTATACTGCCAAAGACGTTCTTCAAGTTAATTCCATGGTTAAAGAGTTTAGGTAGTTGAAACGTAACATTACGACATGAAATTAAGTCAAAACTTCATGACAAATGATCACCTCTGAGGGATTATTTAAAATTAAGGTGTTCGGAAAGCAAAATGGCCCAAATAAATTATCAGTAGTCTTGAACGTCAGACGCAAATACTTTTGTTGAAATATCGAGTGATTTTGGAATCAAGTAACGAACTTTACAATTACGATTCCTTCCGCTTTAATACTGAATGTTTGGCAGCCAAAATAAAAACTAGTTTTACAAAGAAAATGCGCCTCCTCCCCACAACAGAACACATTCTGAAAGTCCTTTTAAGGTGTAAATCTTCACTAACTTTGAACTAAAACTGTATGATTGATTAATCCATGCAGTAGCAACGAAGCTGACTGACGTAGCGAACTGTAAAACATGACATCGCTGGGCATTATATATAAAAATGTGATACACAATTATCAGTCAGATTTGTTTTGAATGAAGTCCTGAACCATTCTCTTCACTGGCATTTATATAGATATTTCGTGCTGAAATTTCACTTCTAAAGGCAGTATGGGTCACTTTGTACTACTAACTAAAAACAGTATTGGTCACCTTGTACTTCTAAAGACAGAATGGGTCACTTTGGACTTCTAACTAAAAGCAGCATGGGTCACATTGTTGTGATGGATGTTGGCAATACATTCTTATTGCCTAATAACAAGCTCTTTCTGATTACAGATGCATTCTGCCAATTCCAAGACGTTTATGATTCTCATCAATGGTTTATGTAGACCATCGAATTAACAGGAAATTTGCATATTTACATTTCCAGAAAAAGAACACGTTCCAGCAATGAGCAGACAAAAGTCTTTGAACCAGTTTTTTGGCAAGTCGTTTTATTTCTCGAATTAAGCATTGTCGAAATTGTGACCGCTATCGTTTGGTTGGCTAATATTTGCAATCGCTAACGAGCTCAAGGCAAAATTATTTTTCTCGAAACACAACCAAAAGCGATCTCCCCCCACCTTCTCATACATCCATTCTTGCATTTCGTTGCTGAGCATGCTCCCTTACATATGAAAACATGCTATTGTAAGCCAAATGGGATATTTCCAATATATGCATACATGTTCCATTGACAGATTGGATCTTTTCGTCTTTAGAAGTGTACACAACATTACACGGAAAATGGCATTTGATGCTAAATCGAACATTGACATTATTCAAGGTTTCAAATAAATAAACATTAGTGCAACTGAATGCTAATTTCAAAAGGAGACTATGCTTGAAAGCTCAAACCTTTAACACTTAGATACACAAGGATAAGAGTGTAGCTTTAACGTATAAGAATAGATACCAAATTTTAATGAGAATACACTATCAAAGAAATTTTCTTCAGAAAACACGTGATCTTAACTTGACCTACCCACTGTATCTAATACACATTAGTCATGTATTGTATAACTGACGTACCTATTGTATCCAATAAATATCAGTCATATATGGTATACTTGACGTACCTATTGTATCCAGTAAACATTAGTCATGTATTGTATACTTGACGTACCCACTGTATCCAATAACACCAGTCATGTATTGCATACTTGACGTACACATAGTGTCCAGTAAACATCAGTCATATATGGTATACTTGACATAGTGTCCAGTAAACATCAGTCATATATGGTATACTTGACGTACCTATTGTATCCAGTAAACATCAGCAAATGTACGGTATATTTTACGTATATATTGTACCTAATAAACATCAGAAAATTTAAACTTTACGTATATATCGTATCTAATAAACATCAGCAAATGTACGGTATACTTCTACGTGTATATATATATATATATATATATATATATATATATATATATATATATATATATATATATATATATATATATATATATATATATATATCGTATTTAATAAACATCAGTCATGGATGCTGTACTTGAAGTACCTATTTGTACATCAGTCATGGTTGCTGTACTTGAAGTACCTATTTGTACATTAGTCATGGATGCCGTACTTGAAGTACCTATTTGTACATCAGTCATGGATGCTGTACTTGAAGTACCTATTTGTACATCAGTCATGTATGCTGTATTTGAAGTACCTATTGTAAATCAGTCATGTATAGGTGTACTTAAAGCACATGTGCACCCAATAAATATCAGTCATGTATTGTATACTTGACGTACCTATCGTATCCAATAAGCATCAGTTATGTATGATATACTTTTCGTACCTATTGTATCCAGTAAACATCAGCCATGGCATGATTTACGTACAACAGATTATGGTGCACTTCCCTGCTTTGTAAAGTGTTTCTATTGCAAAATAGTAGTAGTAGTAGTAGTAGTAGTAGTAGTAGTAATAATAATAATAATAATAATAATATTGATTAATCTAATAATAACATTCGCACATTGCACAATAACTGATTCGAGAGGGAATAAAGAGAGGCATGCACGCTTTTTAAAGTGGATCTGAGAAGAAAAAGCGGGCGTTTGATAAACATAATGCTCAAATAATATTGGTGATCAGCTGGGGCGCTGGAATATACATTGAAGGGCCAGCTTGGTCTGAGGACAATCCGACACAGCGTGATGTTAGCTTCTAATATTTACAACGGTGACGTCATTAAATCTTGTGTTGCAGCTTTCGACTGAAATTGGTTTGACCAAGAGATTAATTCGCACACATGTGAAAAATGGCAAGGTTTCTCAGTTCGAGGGAGAAATTATGTGGCTCATAATGTGACGAATCTTCGATATTATCTGGTTTTCATGGAACTCAGTGATGTTTAGAACCAATCTCCTTCAAGATTCACTATGATTCAGATTATTTGGCAGATACAACTTGTTACATGTAACGTCGGAATTGGGGCTTTAACTTTTTATCCTCTCATTTCGCGCTTCTACCTTTAGAGAGACATAAAATAAAAAGTGTGATACATGTTTGATACATAAAATAAATGTGTGAAATAAATGTGCGATACACAAAATAAATGTGTTCTTTTCTTGCATTATTTTCATTTTTTCCGAGTTCATAAACCTTCTAAAATACTTTTACACAAATAAGAAATACAGTTTCTATAAATAATGCCTATACGAAAACTTACAAAATTCAGAAGTCACAGAAAGTAACTGATTGATTAGTAGAATTATTAAATTCCTGGACGGAACGAAAACACACTTGCAAAATCAGACAAAAGTATAAACATATGAGAAAAACGAGTGTCAAACTTGTATCCTGAAATACTTATCTAACGAGTAGAAACACTGTCGTGACCAGATAACTGCTTTTAACAATGACTGACGTTGTACTTTTAACAAACACTGACATTGTTTATTCGTCAAAGTTCCAAAGACATGCGTCTCATTTTTATAAACACGTTCTTAATTCCTTCTTTGGCCATAGATGAAACAACATCTTCAAGAAAGCAATGGAAAATCAATAAGGACAGGAAACCATGCTATCAGACAGGCAGTGCTGAAAGCTAATTTAGAAAATTAAATGCCAACAATAGACATGGCTTCTGGAAACCTAGCTTATTCAATGGTGTGATTTAAAAATCGAAATATACATGTATTACATCTTGCAAAGATGTAGCCAATACCTTGATTATATCTTTATTTATACACAAGCATAAATGGCAGGTTAAATCAGCTCTCTTCTACAACACGAGTCAAGACCCAAGAAGAAGCGGAATAAGGGGTTTAAATGAAACACCACGCTCAGCCGGACGTAGTATTTCAAGATGGTAACCAGCAATTTGACAATTGTGATTGTGTGGTTTGGTTTGGTGTGTGTGTGTGTGTGTGTGTGTGTGTGTGTGTGTGTGTGTGTGACTTAGATTTTTAACGTAGCTTTAACAATTTTTCAGTCATATCGCTACGATGTCTGTAGTGCGGCAGTTTACAGTGATGCCTTTCACTGAGGCCTCATGCCGCAGACATGTAGCATCATGCCCCACCCAGTCACATTACTCTGACACTAGGCTGACTAGTCCTAACACTAACCTCGTAATGCTGAGCACCAAGAGTGGCAGCTGCTAGTATAATTTTTATGTCT
Organism: Megalonaias nervosa; assembly: GCA_016617855.1. Taxonomy (NCBI): domain Eukaryota; kingdom Metazoa; phylum Mollusca; class Bivalvia; order Unionida; family Unionidae; genus Megalonaias; species Megalonaias nervosa. The sequence goes on along the minus strand of JAECUM010022595.1, from coordinate 2,732 downwards.
TTGTATGACTCGGCTGGGGTTCGAACACGCGACCTCCCACATTCAAGGCGGACCCTCTAACCACATAGGCCACTGTTTGGTTTGGTTCTTTACAGCACAGCAAAACAAGTAAATTATTTAGTGCCGAGGCAAGTGGAGTAAAGTATCTTACCCAGGTACACTTCATGGTATCTGACTCAGGTTGGTCTGATAGTAGAATTCTAACCTGAACCATTTCAGTCGGGAGTCCGTGATGCTGACCATTGAGCAAACGTGGCTCCCACGGTTGTGACAGTGGACAAAGACGGAAAAAAGACTTTTTTCTACATTTGCCATCTTATCTGAACTTTTCTGGAATTCTAAGTGAAGACGTGATACGTACTACGGATTTATATTTTTATAAGAGAAAGTCGAAGTCTTCTAATTGTTCCAGTCTGTGATTTAGCGCTATACGTCTTCTATCGAATGCATTTCTCTCCCATCAGCTACCTGGAGGAGGCCGAAGTGCTTGTAAGAAATGGAAATGTCAAATAGAACAACCGGAAGAGGCCACTTATTCTTCCAGAATTGCAAATCAAACCAACCGATAAGGAGAATATATCGAATTAGCCAGTTAATTGCTGAAGTGATTATTAATTTGGGAGGAAGAAAGCTGGAAATATATACTACAATGAAGTGATTATTAATTTGGGAGGAAGAAAGCTGGAAATATATATTACAACGAAGTGCTGCAGAGAGCCGTATTCCAATACAAAACGTGGCATCGTATGTGTCAACGATACCATCTTAAACCACAAGAATCGTATAAAACATACGATTTTCTTTATATACTAAAGAAAGTTCTAATCTCATGTGAATGAATCTGACATTCACTTGTCGGAGTCATAATAGTTATGACTGAAGTCTTATTTTATATTCGGTCTTATTACTGCCAAAATGAAGCGCCTTACGCGTATATACATCAGCTCAGACCCCAATCCAGTTAAATGTCACCACTTCATCAGTGGGCTAATATCAATATTAAAAGACGGAAAAGTAGCAAGAACTAAACCATAAAATTACTGGCGCCATTCATCATCTAAAGACGCTAACCTGAAGACGACATTTAGCTACACATGAAATGCATGATGTTTTGTTCGTGTCATGTTGTCTATGATATTATAAAATTAACATAGAGTTCCATGTTAAGCAGTATACATCTATTTAGGATATCAGCAGCAAAATGTAAAATTCCCTCTTTACACCGAACCTTTGAAAAAAGTTAGAGCTACGTGCTTCTAAAACACCCATTCCTGTGCTTCTCCGTTTTTACCTCGATCCAGAAGTGATTTTTTTTTTGTCTCGGTTCTTGATGGGTAAGACCGACCACAGAAAAAAATGTATGTTGCTTGTATGCATTTGTCTTTTCATGTTCAATAAATATGCATCTGTTAACATCGTGGCGATCTCAATAGTTTCCAAGCCAAGATTCAGGGGCTTGGTCCCTTGGGTCGGTAAGGAAAGACCGTTGCCGATATCAGTTGTATGTAAAAGTCTTTCCTTTTTCACTAGTAACTGAACATTTGATCAAAAATTGCTAAAATAAAACATAAAACAATGACAATATAAAACCACTAAAAATGAAAATAAAACCCGCAAAAACCCAAATAAAACCCAATGAAAATAAAACACTCACCAGCAAAGCTCCTGGTGTACGTTCGGCGCCTCATTTTTGCGAAAAAACTCAGTTTTGTTCGTTATAGTGGCTATCAATGTCCATGTGAATCTACATAGTTCAACGCCAACAGGAGCACTGGTTATTTCTTGTAATGCACTGACAGAAGCAGTCGTTTTATCAGATTCGATTTTCAAATGAAGCTCTGGGCCGGATTGGAATTATTTGGCCGGCACCGCTTGCTTCATGAAAATGGCTGAAGCATGCAATTCTTCTCAACCTATGGAAAGTCGAACTTTTGAAAAACCCGGAGACTAGAGTTTCACATTTATCAAGACATAAGTTACCTGACGCTATTGGCAAGCTGTCGCAGATAAGTTTCAAACGAATATGATGCTAAAACGTATAGAAAAGCACCAGGGTACATGGTTACTGGAACGAGAATACTAAGCCCGCATACACTTCTTGCCTGAGAGGAGAATGTTCAAACTAAGCTAACAGTCTATTTTCGAATCGCATATATCGGTCAATGAATAACCCGTCTAACGAACAAATATTAAATAAAGTTTGGTATGGCTCCATGCATGTGACAAGTGTGAGATGATATGAAAATCTGCAATAGGATATCAGTACATGCAGTGCTAACATGGCTCCAGTCAGTGGAGTAAGTAAACCGGTGCGGTCGGACGGTCAGGTACACCAAAGCGACATTAATTGCTGGTACGGCCGTACTGGAAAGTCTGGGTAGGGGGTCGGTTTTGTACAGGTAAGACGTCAAAACTTACAAAAACTTACACCACTACCTCCAGTACTCGAGAAAAAAAAAAAATAAAAAATATGTATATGTATAGTATGTACGCTGTATCAATGATATACCACGAGATGTATAAATTTTTCAATAAAAGGAAACGAAGCTTGCTGAGTTTCCTTTTAATGAAAAAATTTATACAACGAGTGGTATATCATTGATACAGCGTACATACTATACATATATTTTATTTATATCACATACAAATACATATATTTGCCCTTTTTAACGGAGTTCAGATTTACTACAGGCAGCCGTGTATTGACCTAGTGAATGAACTCCTCACATCCC
>JAECUM010022594.1:0-68653 GCA_016617855.1 Megalonaias nervosa | reverse complement strand
ATAATTCAAACATAAGGCTCTTATTCTTTCAGCTTTGCTGTCGAAAAGTCCATCTCTGAGACGCTGAGCGAAGTTCAGAAGAAGAGACTTTTTGTAACGATCAGCTGTAAATTAAGGAATGTGCTTACACGTAATTTTTATGGGATCTTTTCAAAGCTGGTTGATGTTTGGCATCCTGCTATGCCCAGATCATGCATTCCGGAAATTTGATGATCTAGCAAAAAAAAAATAAAAAAAAAAATATTCAAATGGAATAATATTTAGTAGTTTTTGGTAATCTCGTAAGTTTTAAAAATATCATATATATATATGCTTGCCTTTTTGAGGACTATTACCAGGTGTTATACTAAATCTCTAAGGCGATTAGAATATTCATCATGCTGTTTCGGACAGAATCATCAGAGATGTGCAATTTTTAAAAAAAAAATATTCTGCTTTTTTAAAACTGAAATTTGCCTTTTTAATTCTTTTGAATTACCTTGACCGCAGTTCGAATTAGTTCACAGAGAATTGAACTGAGATATTTAATTCCGGGACCATTACATGAAATAAAAGAAGATGTGAAAACTTTTAATCAAAACGTTTATTAAAAAGAAACATTTTTCAACAAGTGGTGTTTTTCCTTTTTTTTCCTCTTTTTTTCGTGTAGAAAAATATGATAGGCATTGTTTAAATCGTTTTCGCTCAAAGTCTGTTCTCGTGCCGAGGACGGATCTTGGGACACAAATTCCTATCGTCTTTGGTACTTTTCCAGATTCCTGTATTATAATCCTTCGGAAAACAGAAAGCTACCGTTTCAGTATATAATCATACTTTGCTGTGTGTTTGTTCTTATTCAAGGCTATACAATGCTGTATGTGTGTTCAAATTCAAGGCTATACAATGCTGTACGTGTGTTCTATTTCAAGGCTATACAATGCTGTATGTGTGTCGTTATTCAAGGCTATACAATGCTGTATTTGTGTTCTAATTCAAGGCTATACAATGCTTTATGCGTTTCTTAATTCAAGGCTATACAATGCTGTGTGTTCAATTTAAAGGCTATACAATTTGCTGTATGTGTGTTCCTATTCAAGGCTATACAATGCTGTATTTGTGTTCCTATTCAAGGCTATACAATGCTGTATGTGTGTTCCTATTCAAGGCTATACAATGCTGAATGTGTGTTCTTATTCAAGGCTATGCAATATTGTATGTGTGTTCATATTCAAGACTATAATGCTGTATGTGTGTTCTTATTCAAGGCTATATAATGCTGCATGTGTGTTCTTATTTAAGGCTATACAATGCTCTCAGTGTGTTCTTATTCAAGACTATACAATCTTGTATGTGTGTTCATATTCAAGGCTATTTAATGCTATACATATCAATGGGGGGGGGGAATACTCAGACTTAATAAAACTGTTTGGTTTCATTTTCAGCACATGACCATGATAAGAACCATATTACAGTCCGAACCTGATTCTCTTACTGTATAGGTGCACATTTTGTCGAAAAGCATCTATAATCTGAAAGATTGACACATTCGTGACATTAAACATTTCTAATAGAAAGGTTAACACATTACCGACATTACACAGTTATAATCCAAATGTTGAAACGTTACTGATATTACACAGTTGTATTAAAAAGGTTAACATATTAATGACTTTACACAGTTCTAATAGAAAGGTTAACCCATTATTGACGTTACACAGTTCTCATGGAAAGATGTACACATTAATGACATAACACAGCTCTAATAGAAAGGTTTGTGCATTATTGACATTACACAGTTCTAACAGAAAGGTTAAGGTATTCTTGACATTACACAGTTCTAACAGAAAGGTTAGCGCATTCTTCACTTTACACAGTTCTAACAGAAAGGTTTAGACATTTATAACATTATACAGTTCTAACAGAAGGTTAACACATGATTGAAATTACACAGTTCAAAACGAAAGGTTAATCCATTATTGACGTTACACAGTTCTCATAGAAAGATTAACACATTAGTGACAAAACACAGTTCTGATAGAAAGCTTAGTGCATTCTTGACATTACACAGTTCTAATAGAAAGATTAACACATTAGTGACATTACACAGTTCTAATAGAAAGGTTAACACATTAGTGACAAAACACAGTTCTAATAGAAAGGTTAGTGCATTCTTGACATTACACAGTTCTAATAGAAAGGTCAACATATTACTGACATTACACGGTTGTAATCGAAAAGTTAGAACATTTGTGACATTAGACAGTTCTAATGGAAAGGTTAACGAATTAGTGACATTACAGGTTCTAATAGAAAGGTTAACGCATTAGCGAAATTGCACAGTTATAATAGATCGATTTTCACATTATTGACATTACACAGTTCCAACAGAAAGGTTAACGCGTTAATGACATTACACATTTCTAATCGAAAGGTTAACACATTACTGACATTACATAGTTCTAATAGAAAGGTTAACACATTACTAGTATTACACAGTTCAAATCGAAAGTTAACATATTATTGGCATTATAGTTCTAATCAAAAAGTTGAAACGTTAGTGACATTATACAGTTCTAATCGAGAGATGAACGCATCAGTGAATTACACGGTTCTAATAGAAAGGTTAACGCATTAGTGACATTACAGATCTAATAGAAATGTTAACGTATTATTGGCATTACAAAGTTCTATTCGAAAGGTTAACATAACATGACAATACAATTATAATCGAAAGGCTACCACATAGAAAACGAAAAAGAATAGAAAAATGTATTAATTCACTGGCAGAGTTTTGTTTAAAATATTCCAAACACATTTAAATCAATATTAAAATCTATATTTAGAAAAGATTAAGAGGATCCCCTGCACGCTGAAAAGCAAAATGGTGGAATGTTGGTCTGATATTCATTCTGTGGTAAGTTGCGATCAGCATCAGAAGCATCTTGGAACGCTCCTCAGTCTTCGAGAGAAATACCTCCTCAGTCTTCGAAAGATATACCTCCTCAGCCTTCGAGAGAAATACCTCCTCAGACTTCGAGAGAAATACCTCCTCAGTCTTCAAGAGAAATATTGTCTCCAAGTCCTACGATTACTCATAATGTATTCACTTTTACTCTGATAAGATTCTTGCATATTTCAAAGCCAATCCAACAACTGAACATCGGAATAAATACCATACATACTGAGTCGTACCATTAGAGAGAAAGCAAGAGGGAACAAGGAGATCACGTGTCTCTAGGTTGAACTCTCGCTCCTATATTCATTCAGTATGAATTATGGTATGAAAAATCATTAGCAAAATAAAATCGGCTGTGCCAAACACTTAAATAAATCTGATGAAATTGCTATGACCTTTCCAGAAATTTCAAATACATGGGCCAAAACATTCTAGTAAAACGCATCACAAGAAAATGATTTTGAAACTTTTTCCATTGGCAATAACATGAAAGAAAAGATTACTCTAAATTTTAAATCTGCCACCGATGAAAATGTCAATATACCTTTCACACTCAGAGAACTACAAGCTCTTTTGGTCGGTCTTGTGAACAGTACCAGATGATGTCCACTATCAACTTCGGAAACACTTCCACAGCTCGCAAAACACTACTAAACATTTCAATAAAATTTGGGTAACTGGTCACTTTCTGTCCTCTTGACGCGAATCAACGGTAATACCTGTATATAAATCTAGAAAGTACCATACCGACTCTTCTAGCCATCGGAATATGGGTGTACATGAGGGCAGGATATTGTCAGTCATCCTGTTTGACACAAAACCATTAACAAGATAGGGAAATGTCTTAATCCTTCACGGCTACGTTACTCCTGTTGTGGAGGAGGAAGACCAAATTTTAGAGTTTATTTTCGACCAGAACAAACAAGTTTTCCTTCCACATGTTATAATCTCTGAGACAAATGTCAGCGAGTCCTGGATTGAACACGAGTCATGCCAGATTGGCAGGTCTTGTTACGTTTATACAGGTGTTTAGTAAGATTTAAATTTGGCTCTCTCGATTGTGCATGGATCAGCTTGTAAAGTTTAATTGCAAATGCTTGATCTAGGGACTTACAATTTTTGTGAATTTAGAATCTCCCCTTCAGAAAGCCTCTATAATGAGGCAAATGAACCATTACGATATCTCAGACAAACGAAACTGGCCCATCAGTACACAACCAAACTATCCACTAATCCGTATAATCTAGGATATGACGTAGTTGTTAGGCCTAAATACCAAACTAACCACTAATCCATATAATCTAGGATATGACGAAGTCGTTAAGCCTAATGACCAAACTATCCATTAATCCACACAATCTAGCATATGACTTAGTCATTAGGCCTAAATACCAAACTATCCACTAATCTATATAAATCTTGGGCCTAAATACCAAACTATCCACTAATCCATATAATCTAGGACATGATGTAGTCTCTAGGCCCAAATAGCAAACCTAGTAAACTAAGAAGCCAAACTCCATTCAACCTTATTGCATATGAATTTGTCCTCATTAGGAAGAACACAAATGAATGTTGGAGATACCGCAAAATTCCATGTTCCAAAATCACCATCTTGCTTATCAAAAACACCCCAAATTAATATTTGATCTTTACTAATGTATGAAGTTATCAACAAGTCCTCTTCCTTTTCAGAAAAATCCAATGAAATCAGAGCATGCTGTCGTAGCCATTCGTTCATGCATAAAGACAGTTCGAAAGATGGAGACAATGTCGTCTTCCGTTGCAATGCCCGTTAGCACCATCTCGAGCCATTTACCGGAAAAATCCTCCTGTTTAACCGCGGAAATGGCAGTCATACTCACATATCTGAATTACATTGAAACGGTTCAAAAATAAATTTCATCACCTTGTCTGATTCTTTTTCTACAATGAAACCTTGCAAACCCGTATAGTTGATCACCCGTTTATATCACAGATCTTACTGAAACATTATTTACCTATTCAGTCTGGAAAAAGTATTCTCTACCGTTGGCTGCCTAGTCACTCTGGTGTTAAAATAGGTAATGAAACGGCAGAGAAAGCAATCAAATTCCCTGATTCAGAATTTAAGATCACATATACTGACTTCAAATATTGTATAAATCAGCATGTTTTATATACTTAGCAAAATATGTGGAATGAAAACTCCACAGACATGAAATCCATAACTGGAGGGAGACATCCCTCAGAACAAATAAAGTGGTCTTGAGCCGATTGCGTATAGGACATATACCTGATTTATGCATAACTCTGACCAGAGTGCATACCCTGCCATTGTTCACTAAAAGTAGAATAGATTCTTGTCAAATGTATCGACTTCCACTCTTTGAGGCATATTTATATTATTATTCATGTGAATCCCATGAAATTATCGGCGTACATCAGAGCCGCACATTTCGATTTCGCTTGGGTCAGCTTACAATTGTTTTAGTTTTCTTGGGCAATGAGATCAAAATAGCTGATGATGTACCGAGACAATTTGAGGAATGTGGTTAATTTTCTTTAAATAGCCATATATTTTCATGTTTTCATACTTTTCAACTTTATATTTTATTTAATATACCTTTTATATTTTATCTTGTACTTTAAGTTTACATGCGTTTGGTTTAATTTGCCAAAGGTTTTGTGGAATTATTCACTTAGAAACTTTTAGAGATTAACTTTTAATATAACACACTGTTTAATTTAACTTCTGTAGAAGGTAATTACAAAATGAATTGAAAGACCGCTTCGTATGGTGGAGGTGCGCTGGGAATATACCTTGAGTTAAAAGACCGATGTTCTAGTGGTTTTGTTGCTTTCATGATTACTGTTGATTTGACGCTCAAAGAAGCAATGACTGTATTTACCCATATTTTACGAGAACAAGTGCAAGTGGCTAACCATCGAGATGCTGAAGCACATCCATCTCTAGATGAACAGGTGCATGTCGATGGCCGTGAGCAGCTTGAGCTGCACGCCTGTGGTATTGAGCAATCGTCACAGCTCATCCGTAGAGAACTGTAGAAGTGGGCGGGGTCCAGGCCGCATTTCGTCATTGTGTTGGCGGGGAAAGCCTCGAATACGTCCGCCAGCAGAAGTATGCCCATTCTAGGTCGATGTCATAGTAGTCTCCCATGTTTTGACTGTCGAATGCCTTCAAAACCTTTCGAGCGTCTCATAGCTTCCCTCTTTGATTCCCGCGCGACTGAAATTGCTAAAGAAAGCATGAATGAAGGGAAGCTGCTTCTCCGAGAAACGGTCTCAGCAGATCATCTACCCGTAGGAGTACACGTCATCTGTTTTAACCAGGCTTACATCGTGCTCTGTGTAATGACTTGTGTTGTGGAATAATTCCTTGTGTAGCTTGGCGACCAGCTACTCCTGGCTGATGTTAGTGAACTAGAGGCTGTCCAGAAACTGCAGCGGCCTCAAAGAAATCGTCATGGCTTGTCTATGTTGTTGGTCATGGCACTAAGGCCGGTCGCAGAGGCCGTCCCGATGGACTCCATAATAAAGTGACCATCATAGGCCGGGTCAAGGTACTTGGACATGATGTGGCAGTGAAACCTTACCCAGTCTTTTCCCAATAGTTTTCATCACATGTGGCAGACTCTTTGCCTTTTGGAAAGATCTAGTGACGGCTGCATCTGTTACCATCCTGACCGGGCTTACAAACACCGCGAGGATCTCCATAAGTTTGGACTCTAGATTTTGGATAAAGGTCATATCGAATGGCCATGTAGCAGAAGCCGCACGTGACCTAACTGGCGGCTTTCTGTGCGTTGCTTTTGCTTGGGTCACAGGCGGGGCATTTCACCGTACGTTCAATGCAATATCGTCTGTGTAGATAAGCAAAGTACACGCTTTTGGCGGTAGTGTGTCTTGAACTATAGGGAACGACTGAAGAGTGCTGCCATTGGCTGCAGAAGTGATTTCTATTCATGCATTTGCTGTTCGAGTGCACCAACCAACCCAGATCCTTGATCCAGATGTAGTGGTTTTTGCCGGCTTCGCCTTCCACTTCGAACAACTGATTCGGGTCAATCAGGTATGCCCTTGCTCTATCGCTAATGCGTAACAGGTAGATACCGTTCTCCAAACCAAGGACGCTGACTGAGATTCCCGGGTTGAGGAGTTCGAACATACCGACGTCGGAAACCTTCACTCGAAAGTCGATTTTATTAAAGTTTAACTGACGGAATTTCTAGGGCCGGTCTACGTTGTCGTCCGTGAGGTGCTGAGTAGTTGTCGGGGCTTTTTTATATTGATGATGGAGCGGGGCGGAATACACTTAGGCGTCAGAATGTTACGTTACGAGAGGAAAGGGCGGTACTGCGTAATGTGGAGTTCTAGGTTCACACATGTCACAAAGTGCCATCCGGAACTTTCGCACATGCAATTCTCGATGCGCACTTGAGGACCGCAGGGCAGCAGTGGTGAGGCGAAGGAAATAGGATGTGACCTGGACGGATTCCTGCTGACCTGACGCAACTCTGTTGGGTTGGGACACCAGCACGAGGATAATCTTTATGCCGCCGTGGTTACTGGTCTTCAAGAGCGTCAAGGGTCATGGTCTCAAGAAAGGCGGTTGAGCGTGTTTCAAGGCTATGCCCGGTGGGCACCAGGGCGCTGTAACCTTTTATGGCTGTTGTACCAATACCCCTCCGCTTCGACAGTGATGGTGAGACAGGCGTTGGCGTCTCGCGCTTTGGAGGTTCGCCCTGCCGTCGGTTTTGATGGTGATCCACTCCTGGCGGTGTGACCTTTCGCCATGGAGTTGGCGATGGCCTTTCGCGCGTTGGCGCTGGTACTGGTTTTTGATTGCAAGGATTTAGCGCCTTGATTCCACCAAAACCGCTACCCCATTTGCTCATTTTTAGGGAGAGGTGGTCACAGCCTGTAGTATCTGAGTACGATCAGGCACAGCGACATCAATTGTTGTATACTGTGCTTTCTATAATTGTTATTTAAAAAATCATCTAGGCGTACGTATGAGTGTATCATATGCCTGCTGTGGTCTTTAAACAGATTTTTCTCTCCAGTATAATTAGACCATTCAGCCGTTACTAGCTTTAGTCTTCAATGGGTTTCCATTAGCTCCATCTTGTCTTGTGACAGAGTTTTAAACCTTATGACAGTTGCCAGTTGGTCAAACACTTTGGCGTACATCTTTCTGGCCTTTACTTTTTTTCAGTATCAGCTTTCTATACACAATACCATCGCACTGATTGAAAAGCCTATACTTTACTCAAGCTCCATGCTTCAGCATGTCTGAAATTCACCCCATATCCATAATATTCACCAAATGTTAACTATGCATGCCCAATCTCACCATTAGTAGCCGGACGTTAACTATGCATACTCAGTTTCATCAATAGTTGCCAAACGTTTTCTACCACTATCATTAACTCTAGTCATAGAAAGTTTTATGTGTGTGAGAAGAAAAAGAAATAGCATACCACAGCAACTCAGGTCGGGGCTGGGTATCGGTATGACTAAAATACGCAACGAAAAAAATGAAACGCAATGGAAATAATAATTTGTGTTTTAAATTTTTAAATTGAAAAAAAAAATCAAAAGAAGTTTTCAATCATCAGATACATACATATCTGAATTGGATAAAGGTAAATATCATTAATTTTCAAAACTGACGCCAATAATTATATGAAACGTGCGCATTTGAGAAAGTAAATCAATCGCAATATGCAATGGAAATGATCACTCATGAAATAAGGTTCATTACCCAATATTTTGGATAGCATAAAGCTTTATCACAATGTAAACAAAGTACACAATGGAAGTGATTTATTTTGCTTTTAAGTGATTTTTTTTTTATCAAGGAAGGTTAACGGAAGGATTTGAGTCTTAATACCAAACAAACACGAGTTCTGGTTAAAATAACACGAAAAGTCATCAATCATGGTTCAAATTAGTTGATTGAATTTTCTCGACAAGAAACCACAACATAAATATATTCAAACTATGCTTAGTAATTCATAGACGTATTCCTTAACATCTTAACATTCTTCAGAGCTGGGTCATAAAATAAGATAGTTCCATTGCGTTTGCCGATTTCCATTTGGCATCAGGCCGGTCACTATCACATGAAACACAATAAAATTTAATTGTATCGTTGTTTAAAGCGAGTTTGGAATTCGACAGATATACAATTAACAAATATTCAGAAATAATAATATTTCAAATAAAGTTTATAGATTAATAATTTACTATGTTTGAAATTCCAATAGCAGAAGCTCATTTCTTTTATGTGGCAGTCCGGTAACATTCATGTGAATTAAATTACATTATTTTTTAATATTAAATTGTACGTTTTCAGTTACGTTAATGGTAAAACAACAACCAATCAAACAATAGTATAACAATAACCAATCAAACAATAGTAAAACAACAACCAATCAAACAATAGTAAAACAACAACCAATCAAACAATAGGATAACAATAACCAATCAAACAACTATCCATATTACGAGATAAAGATCACTAAATAAAATTTACTAACTTCTAAAATCTCCATTGCGTATAATGATTTCCACTGCGTATAATGATTTCCATTGCGCAGCAGATCAGTCACATGTACGTGACAAATTCTTTGAGTAAATTTGCCACTATCATTTCAAGTAAATATTCATTTATAATGTTCTCATGTCAATTTATCACCAGAAATCATATTCAGTTCAAACATTGGAGAAAAGGTGATATTACACAATTTTTATTATTTCCATTGCTTATTCTATTTCCATTCTTTTTTTTTTTTACCCCCATTGCATTCATTTTTCCATTGCGTATTTTCTTCATACCCTTGGTTATAACATTTCCACTACGGGTCAGTGATGCGCATAGCCAGCCCAACTTCCACCGTAACATGCTAGAAAAGTACTACCACCTATGAGAAGAGGACGTGCCTACCCATAGAATAAATATTAATAAGTATAACCTTAACAACAACAACAACTAAACTCAGAAAAATTCTAAACTTCTAAGATAAGAATAACATAATATAGGTAATACACCTAGATGTGATAAATAAATAATAGGAGATTGTGCCAAAAATGTGGCCTATGAAAGTCTATGTCCTCATTTCATTTCGCGAGGTCGAAAGGCTCAAGTTAGAGGCTCCTTAAACAAGGCATAAGACTTTGTACAGAGCATACAAACACAGTACAAGAAACACGTTTTCTTTTTTTCTTCTTCTTCAATGGTAATTTTATTTTCAATAATAAATAAACAACTCAAAACAGACTTGATCCAAGAAATGTCAGTCCTGACACGTGTACATATTATTAAGATATACTTATTAAAATAAATATAACATATATATTGTAAATATGAAAAGGACAAGTCGATCCATAGCATATATTTTGTAAATATGAAAAGGACAAGTCGATCCATAGCATATATATTGTAAATATGAAAAGGACAAGTCGATCCATAGCATATATATTGTAAATATGAAAAGGACAAGTCGATCCATAGCATATATATTGTAAATATGAAAAGGAAAAGTCGATCCATAGCATATATATTGTAAATATGAAAAGGAAAAGTCGATCCATAGCATATATATTGTAAATATGAAAAGGACAAGTCGATCCATAGCATATATATTGTAAATATGAAAAGGACAAGTCGATCCATAGCATATATATTGTAAATATGAAAAGGACAAGTCGATCCATAGCATATATATTGTAAATATGAAAAGGACAAGTTGATCCATAGCAAAGGAAAACTAATACATTTCACAGTATATACATCCGGGGACAGTAAAATAATGAAATAAAATAGAGATAAACAGTCATACATATAATTATATTGTTATAAAGGATATACAATTTATCAATTAAAAAACATTATACAATTTTATATAGTGCATTGGTATTAAGGCCATTAGAATACAAAATATCTAATTTATGAATCCGATCAGTTTCTTTTATGAGTCTATTCATGCTTCCATGCACAATATCTATTGGCATGAAAGAAAAATGGAGTAGGGAGTGATTATTGGTATCAAAATGTGTTGAAATATTAGAGGAAAACTGAGGATCTCTATAATTTTTTATATGAAAGCGATGATTATTCATTCTCTTAGAAACTTGTTGAAGTGTTTGTCCAACATATTGCATATTACATTTTTTACAGGTTATAAAATAAATCACATCAGTTGACATGCAGTTAGTGTTATAACGTAGAGAAAATACCTCTGTTGTATTAGCGCTACTGAAAGAAGTACTTTCTCTTATGTTTGCACATTGAGAGCACCGGTGTCTATTACATTTAGATGACGAGAATTGTCTTTTTTATTTTCTGTCTGTTTAGTTCTAATTAGAAAATCTTGCAAATTCTTGGGTCTTCTATAATCAAAAATTGGTTTATTGTTGTAAAGTGATTTTACGCTGTTTTTATTTGATCAATTTAGGAGACTCCGTTTATTAATTATAGGGCCTATAATAGGTAATGAAGGATTATATTGTATTGTGAAAGGAATTAAATTTTTCTCTATTGTACAATTTGCTGTGTTTAAAGCCTCGTGTTAAGTAAGACTACGGGCTTTGTTCAGCGCAGAATTAATGATATGTTTAGGATAATTTCTGTTTTGGAAATATGTTTTTAAATCATTCAACGAATTTTATAATTGACAATCATCTGAAATAATGCGTCGGTATCTTTTGGCCTGGCTATATGGTATACCGTTTTTATATGACACGGGATGACATGAAGAATATTCCACATACTGGTGGATATTAGTTTCCTTGACATGAATATTTGTAGAGATAGTGTTATCAATATTTTTAATTACATTTACATCTAAAAATGAAACATGCGTACTTGATGCAGTATAAGTAAATTTAATCGTCGGATGAAAATGATTTAGGCGATCAATGAATTTTTCCAGTTCTTCAGTTGAATGATTCCAGATCATAAATATGTTATCTAAAATCTAAACCAAACAGATGGATTAAACCTTTCTTTTTGAAGGAAATCTTTTTGTAATTTACCCATGAAAAAAGAAGCGTATGAAGGAATCCATAGGACTACCCATTGCTGTACCCATTATTTGGATGTAATTTGTATTATTAAATTAAAAATAATTATTTTCCAAGATAAGTTTTATTATTTTACAAAATCTTTCACTAGATAATTTGCTATTATTAGGATTGTTATCAAGAAAATATTTACACGCTTCAATGCCATCTGTACGTGGAATGTTGGTATATCGTGATGTTACGTCCAATGATATCAGGATTGAGTTATCAGATAGCTGTGGAATAGACTTCAACTTTTTAATGAAATCAGTAGTATCTTTAATGTATGACGGAAGTGATTTCAGTAAAGTTTGTAAAACACTATCAATAAATTTGGATAGGTTTCAAGTATATGAATTACAACCTGATATAATGGGTCGTCCTGGATAATTTAAAGGTAAATTATGGTCAGGATTTTTATGAGTTTTGGGTAATATGTAGAACTGAGGTGTACATGTGTTAAGAGGGAAAGTATCAAATTCCTCATATATGGCATTATTATTTTTAGCGATCTCATAAATGCATGTTGAAAATTTCGATTTAATTTCTATTGACGGGTCTTCGTTAATATGTTTGTAGTATTTTTTCTCATTTAATTGACATTCAACTTCTTTAACGTAATCTTCTTGATTTATAATAATAATAGTGTTTGATTTATCAGCCTTTTTAATCACTATACTGTCGCCATTCATTAAATTATATAAAGTCTTAATTTCGACCTTAGAAATATCACTATAATATCGCTTTTGATGATTCCCATGTAATATCTCTTTTGTGATCTTGTCAATATAAAAATCTAAATAGGAATCACGTCCACCAGGTGGTGTAAAAGATGATTCGATTGTGTTGAAATAACCCACTTTTTTAGAATGAAAAGAATCCGATTTAACCTCTGAATTGTTGTATGCTTTATCATAAAAAAATTCTTTTATTTTTATGCGTCTAGAAAAGTTAAAATTTCTTCAGCTGATTTAATTTATTATGATATTTCGGTTTGGGACAAAATTTTAGCCCTTTGCCTAACAATATATAATCATTTTCAGTTAATCTTCTACGTGAGAGGTTTAACATGGTTTCTTTACCTCTCTTAATTTGTTTTCTTCGCTTTTTTTCTTTCTTCCACTCTCTTCTACTTTTGAATCTATGTAACCTCCTATTATTTTGTCTTGTGACGTCGTCTCTATTAGTCCTTGTAGAATCTTGACAAGGTTTGTCAATGTCTTTCTCGTGGTCACTGTTGCTGATTCCCCCCGTTTTACGGCTTCTGCGTATGTCTGCTCTGTTGTGGCCTGGGGAGTCAAGTTTTTTCGCTGTTGTTCATCATGTTGATTCTTGTTTGAATTTACAAAATTCCTATTTATGTTGACTCTTTGATTTACTGATGTTTTGGGAGGTGCTATATATGTATTAATGCTCCTTGCCGTAATTTCTTCGGGTTTTGAATACTTCCTTTCTTGCCGTTCCTTATTCTGTTGTTGTGATGATTTGTTGCATTTCTGCTGCTGCTTTTTCGGTTGTTTATGGATTATATGCTGTTCTCCAGTTTTTCAACTTGTTGACTTTTTTCATCTTTGCTCTTTCGTAAATTGTTCAGTTTTTCATTCTGCTTCAGAATATATTATTTTTTTGTTGAATCTGTTTTTTGGCATACTTCTTAATCGAAATTGAAAAGGCTTTGCCCATCGAGTTTCTTCTTCAGTTCATCCCTAACATTTTCCATCTGTTTTCCTAAGTTTAGTGATCTTTTTTGTTGTTCATCTGCTAATCTCTCGCATATGTTCAGCGAGACTTTATGTAATAAACTGTCGATAGAATTTTGGATTTGTTCATTTCTGCTTCCTATATAAATTTTCAGTTTCACTCGTAAACGTGATGGTACGATCCCCTCCCCAACACATTTATTCAAGAAACTGCTGGAAAGGCTGCTTTAAATTTGTTTCTCAGATAGTTTTAGTATTTGATATTTCAAAGACCTCGTTTTTCTCGGCGGATCATAATTTCATGTCACTTTGTTGTTGACAAATTTCAGAATTGGGATATAAAAAAAACCCAACACAAACGCCGATAATTCTGTGCAACTAGTTTCGCATTTAATACATGCTTCTTCAGGGACAATGCATCCAGGGACGGAACGAATGAAACATGGAAACCATTTTAACTATAGAAAGGGAGGGGGCCTACTTGTTTCTCAATAGCTACGGGTCTTGAGTTGTCTACACAAATATTAACCTCTGGCACTCGATGATATCCTTAAATTCAGCAAATGGACTCATCTCGAAACTGTTAGACGAGGATGCGCGAAGAAAAAAACAGTGGAAGGAGCAGAAGAGGACAAAGGAGCGAGAGAGAGAGAGAGAGAGAGAGAGAGAGAGAGAGAGAGAGAGAGAGAGAGAGAGAGAGAGAGAGTTGCTCTTCAATTCATGATGGATGAGGGTATGTGAGCAGTTCAGACAGCTTGAAGCAGAACATCAGCAACAACTACAACAGTACCCACAAGTGGAAGACTGGAAGACGGAGACCAATAACTTGATTTTAGGCTCAATAGTACTGTCGACAAATCCAGTGAATACTCGAATCAAATGTACCCTTATTGCAAACCCTGGCAGTTGTCCTTGATATAGATAAACGTCAACAATCCAGGATAACACAAACATCCTTCTTAAGTGTCACTAAAATCTATTCGAAAATAGAGGTGTAATTCAGAATCGTTCCCATTACATGTGTTTTATATTTGTACATTTTGTGTATGAATGTTCTGTTCACAAGTTACAAAAACTTAAAACCCTTACATGTGATAATAGTGTGTATATAAACACTGCTAACCTTTGCTTTGGCGTGGTGTGATAGTATGTCTGTGTGTATGTAAGTATAATGTGTGGAAGTAGTAGTAAATTAATGGTTTGATATTTCGGTTACTGATCAGGATCCCCGCTTCTATACCTCACGACTTCGCCCCTGCTGCCGTGTCCATGCATGCACGTGTGCAAAAACGATAAATCAGCAATGGCACTCATACAGGGACCCTCGAACACGCAAGTCGAAGGATTAAGACCGAAAGCACCCCCACTGTAGCCTCTTGCGGTAGCCTTGCTGCGCGTATGATTGCCGGTCTACTTGTAGTATTAGTCATTTTCGGAATAGCAATACGCTGCTAAATAAGTTCGACACATGTTGTATGGGATGGTTTAAGAAAAGTTTAAGTGTCTGACGTTAGAAGAGTTAGACGACAACGACACGACCAGCGAAGACGGAAAAGATGATCCGTGCTCCGTCCCAAGTACATTAGAGGGTACCTCCAGCTTATAGTATACAGATGTCATACACTCTCCCTTGCACATTCTATTGGAACAACAAGAACAAGTTTGGCCGGACCGAAAAGAGTGTGAGCCGGTTTATTTACGAGACCATGATCCACAAATTCGAATCATCATCGAAAGCACTCTACGATTGATGGTATTGAAATTGTACACCATCGTCGACATTATGCTGTGTTTTCTCAGATGTCAAAGCACGTAAAGGAGAACAATTGCATGGCGGCGGAGAAAAAGAACAGGAATCCAGTTAAATAACGTCTAGCACATAAGAAGTCGGATAGCACTGGGGCGCAACAGATTTGTACATAACAGATGTAAATGCGTTTGTCTTGGAAAACATGAACTTTGCGTCAGAACATGCCATTACAAAACCAATAAATCCCACTAGCTCGCGTTACGTTTGACACCGGTGCTAGACCATGCCTTACATGCTGCATCGCAGTCAAGTCGCGTAATCAGCTATGCCGACCAAGCGGACCGTTGATGAGTATTATCGCATGCCCCGGAAAAGATTTGCCGACGCGAATGTGGATGCTGTCGAGGAAAAAGACAATCAAGAATCAGTTCAAGCATGCAATATAGATTACCAAGAGGTGCAAAGAAGGCAAATATACTTACACTGTTAGGACTACCTCCACGCGAGCCGTGTCCGATCATAAGGCAGTTTCGTGAAGCAACAACGCAATTTCAGATCAAAATTACTCCACAGGCCACTCGGGCCAAAATCGTACGTGTGGAGGAAAACCACCACTGTATCGCAGCTACTATATACCTTTCCATTGCGGTTTTAATGGACGCACCCATATGTGTATCTCATGACATTCCGCCATTACAATACCAATATAACCCAGTGCTCTGTACTGTGGAAGCTATATTTGTATACATTGACCGTAAATATTACTTATTTGCACAACCACATGGCTGAGGACACGATATTTAAGGAAATAATTGCCCCAAAATACATTATTATTATACCATATAACATTTCCTATTTTTATTATGTATAATTGGTTCGTTTTTATTCCGAGGTTGTAATTCATTGTATAATTTTTATTTTCCTCATTTATTTTAAAGTTCCAAAATTTTAATCATATTTCTAATTTTATCAAACTGTCATCAAAAGATTTTTTAATTTAATTATGTTGTCCGTATGAACCACGCCAACTAAATTGATGATACGCTTCTTCTTGTAGGTACATAATTGAAATTCATATATCAATAAATAAACACACGGAAAAATGAATTTTATAATTGTTAATCTGAACAAATTAATACATTAATTATCTAATCAATTCATTCAATTTCATTCACTATGTCAAATTTGTAAATGCATAGATTTAAAAAATGTTAATGAATTTACGTATCAAAGACTTCGGTTACATCTGTACGATTCTTTATCTTATTTTGTTTATTCCCATTCATATATTGAATTAGTAACTATAAAGGTAATTATTTGTTGATTTTAATTATCAAAAATAGTATGAAAGAAAAATGTTACTACTTTCCACAAACTACATGTATTAAAAATCTTAAAATTAGGTTAAGATTGAATTTATTGAAAATATTATATTATTGCAAATGCTTTTCAAAGTTCAAGAAGAGGAAAGTAATCACAATAATATATATATATATATATATATATATATATATATATATATATATATATATATATATATATATATATATATATATATATATATATATATAAACACATTCTAGATTGTGATTACATATCAGGAAGTTAAACGATGAAACCATCAAATGCATCAACCACGTGATTTTCTAATTACTTGTCATTTTGGTCACATTTACCTTTACTGAAAATTTATTACATTTCAAAATTTCTCTCCAGGTGTAAATTTGGACAACTTATTTTTAAATGAAATTTCTTGTTCCATTAAAGTCAAATGGGCAGTATTTGCTTAGTTTTCCTTAATCTTTCTTAACTTTTCAGAAATAAGGACCTTAATATTGTGAACACAAGTGTCCCGATTAATGTGTATTCTTTGTTTTACTTACATTCTGATGTAGCTTTTTTCTGTAGTATTTGAGGGTATGCGCCCAAAGAATTGATGTGGAAATAAACTTGATTTATAGCAATAAAGAAATATAGTAGTGTTTGCAGAATGTCCTGTTTTATTCAGTCTTTCTCTAACCAGTTATATGTTGAATCAGGATCTTCACAACCGTCCGTGTAGTGCCACGTAGTGGACAGGGAGGGTAAACAAATATGGATGAACTGTCTGCTGTCCCAAAGTTTACGTCGCAAGGGTGTACTCGTGATTTTCAAGATTATCAGGCAATCATCCCAAGTGCATGCAAGGCGAACAGCGACGCAATGAATCTTATTTCAAACATGCGTCCGGGTATCATATCAATATTTCAGCAGGCAGGCGCAACGGCGATGTTGTCGAAGTCCAAGGTGAACATTTTTCTCGTTGCGGACTTTACCATGCTGCTTCTCTCCGCTTCCCAAAACAAAGGTTCAACTGAAGGTACCAGCAATGGAATTAAAAGGTCACGTAGGTACTTGGCTAATGGTGCCATTGTGGTCTTACAATTCTCAGAGTGTTCATGTGGATGTTTCCCTGTACAAGTCATTCCGCGGGTCGAGTTATGTTTCAACACCAGCGTGGTTTTCACGGCGAGCAGTGAAACATGTGAAAAACAACGACAACCGTTATTTGAATGAGCGATCTTATTCGCGCTGCATCATGGGAGCGACAAGACAGAGCAGCCGCGAAAATAACAAAAGTAGCAGCAGTGAGGGTGAACCCTACAACTTTTCTGAGCCCTTATTTTATAAAAATAAAGGTTCTATCGATGACATTTTCTCTAATTGATCTCCAATATTATGGTACCTTTCGAATATTTCAGAGAGGGTGCCTACAACTTTTCTGAGCCCTTATTTTTGCAATTTAACGGTTCTATCGACGAAATTTTCTCTAATTGGTCTCCAGTATTATGGTATATGCAGAGAGGGTGCCTCCTACAACTTTTCTGATTTTTTATTTTACAAAATTAACGGTCCCTATGTGGGGCTGCAGAGAGGTTTGACATTACAATTTTGATGAATTATCGTTATAAATTAAACAACTATTATAAATATTAACAATGAGTATCGGAGAACCACATTCAGCTAGATTAGCTCGAGAGCGACTTCAAGCAATTAGAAAATATTTACCCGTCCGTGATTTATTCAAGCAACAACTACAATCTCGTCAAGAGTCTCAGGTTGAATTTGCAGAAGGTGCAGAACAGTTATTTAAACCCATTACAGAGACCACTAAAGGTATTCTTTCTGCGCTAGAAAAAACTGCGGAAGCAACTGGAAAAATAGCAAAGCGAACAAAACAGACAAAAGGGATTTTACGTGGACTTCCAGCTGAAATAGCTGCTGCTCGACCAATACAACAAATACAACAAATACAACCAATACCTGAAGGCGCTGAAGCACTAGAACCTGAGGGAGAACCTGAGGGCGCTAAATCACCAGAACCCAAACAAAAAAGACCAGCTGTTAAAATAGCAGATAAATTTAATTCAAGTGCTGTTAAGATAATTCAAAACAAAATTAAAGACATAGAAGGGCTGGCTAATATTGCTGAAAGTACTTTTGCTACCAGATATAGATTACTAGAACCTGACTACGTTGATTATTTTAAAAGCCGTCATGACTGGTATGAAGCAATATTTAAGATATATGGTGGTGTGAATCGAGTTAGTGAAAATGATCCACTTTATATGAAATATAACAGGGACATTTATACAATAATTGAATTAAGAAAGGAAGAAGATGAACAACAACAAAAAAAAAACAACCAAAAAAACAACCAAAAGAAGAATTTGCAACATTGCCACAATCACCACGAATTAAATTACCACAATCACAACAACTACAACCAGTTCAAACAGCAGGTGAGGAAAAAGAATATTGGCCGTCAGAAGACACTACTCCTGGAGCAACTGGAAGTGGTTTAGGGAGTGGCCTTATTACTTGCCCCAATAACGTCCTTGCTGATGTTGATCGACTAGAAATCCTCATTGGAGGAAAACGAGCTGGCAATAATTCTACAGAGATAATTAATGAAGCAGCTGATATTTGTAAACGATTATTTACAGGTGGAATTATGGATATTAATGTATATCGATCCCTTATTAATGAAATTGTCGATGATTACTATAGTGACTGAGTATGTAATTAAATAACAGCTACTATAATAAAATGATCGTATTTAGTAATCAACGTGGACCAACCATGGTCAGGGCAATAAATTCTAGATTACCAGTATACAAAACAACCTACGGAGATGGACTAGGCGATATTGTTCAGGGTCTGTTTAGAAGGATAGCCCCAAAAGCAATACCGATTGCAAAGCAACTGGGGATGAAAGCTATTGATGTTGTTCGTGAAAAAGGTATTGGTGCTGTTGGTAATCTCGCTAGTAAAGCGTTTTCAGCGATTAATACGCAGACCTGCGGTCCGACCTCAACCTGTAAAATTACCTAGCACTGAAGTAATGCCTGCAAATATTAGTAAAATAATAAATCAACTGCTAATCAAAAACTAGCAGAGTTGGCTGATGTATCATTATCAGAAAAAGAAAAAAATATAACCGCTAGTCTGATAGCAGGAAGTGGTCTCACTTCTCGAAGTGGTCTTCGTTTTAGACGATAATAATTATAATAAAGATGTTCAAACGTATATCTGATCCAGCGTTTGACATGGATGCACCAGTACTCAAGGATGAGTCTGTGCGTGATTATCAATATTATTCTTATGACGCTCGAATTCCAGATCAGCGTGGACGAATTGAACTACAAGTTCAGGATACAAGTAGGTATTTCTTACCCGCTGAAGCATTTATTGAAGTAGAAGGTGAAATTTTAAATATCGCTAATCCTGCAGTACCAGCAGCATATGGAGACGATGTTAGTATCGGTTTTGTTAATAACGGTATTATGGCGTTATTTGATAGTGCTACGTACATGATTGACGGAAAAAATATTGAATCAATTCAGAAAGACGTTGATGTAGCTACAACAATACTTGGTCTTGCAAGATACAGCGATGATTATTCAAGATCAACTGGTCCATCAATGATGTTTGTAAAAGATACTTCTAATTCTCCAGAGTATCAACAATATGAAATAGGACAACCAAGAAATTTTGCCAGAAACGCCAACGCTGATGTACAAAGTATGATTATTAATGTAGATCCAGATTTTAACTTAGGATTTAGATCACGTCGAGCAATGTTACGAGGTAATAGAAGAGCGTTTTCATGTGCGATTCCACTGTCACATATCTTTGGATTCTGTAGAAATGTCAGAAAAGTCATTTTCGGAGCTAAACATACAGTTGTACTTGTACGAAAAGGCACTGACGATGATGCAATATGGCGACCCGCTGGTGATGCTGGTAAAGTAATTCTTACAAAACTTTCATTATGGATGCCAGTAATGACTCCATCAATATCTGAAGAAGATCGGTTACTTGCTTTCATGGGCAGCGGTGGTAAATCGATGTTATCATGGTTAACAATGACCACAGATTCTATCCAAAGTAACATTAATGGTTTTTTTTACATGGCAGATAGCTTCTCAGCAGGGAATAGCTGCACCACGACATATATTTATTGCATTTCAAGATGCTGCACGGGTAAATGATCAAACACGTAGTATTATGATATTTGATAATCTTGGTGTTTCTGAGGTTTCGTTAAGGATAAATGGACATCAAGAACCATCCGAGGATATATTACTGAATTTCGATCAAAATCATGTAGCACGTGCATATCATCGTCTTATGTCGTTTATGGGGCGTGATCAGAACATTGATACTGGTTTACAAATATCACAGTTAGATTTTACAACCTTATATCCGATTTATTACTTTTCGCTGGAACATTTAGATTTAACCAGACAATCAGTAGTCGATATACATTTTCGAGCTCGCGTAAACCGAGGAGTTATCGCTAATTACAGAGCTGTCGCTGTTATACTTAGCGATAAGACGATGTTACTTGAAGGTGTTAGTGGACGAATGAGAGTCGTTGATGCTCCAGTAGAAAACATGTAATTAGATCACCTTGATTTAAAATCAGAATAATAATTATAATGTCATATCATCACGCTAGTGTTACCCTGACTCCTGGTCAGATTAAAAGGCTACAATCAGCATCAAAAAATAACTGTGGAATAAAAATATCGCTAAAGCGAGAACAGATGAGCGGTTCAAATAAATTATCGTTGACCGAGCGTCAATTGAGAAACTTCAATGAAGCTAAAAAATCAAATAAAGGTATAAAACTTAATCTTTCTGCGGGTGCCATCAAAGTTGCTGTTAAGACAGGTGGTATATTTCCACTTCTCGCAGCTATACCAGCATTAATAGCCGCTGCAGCCCCAGCTGTTGCAAAAGCAGCTGCATTAGGTGCTGTTGGAACCGCTGCTGAAATGGCATTAAAGAAAGCAACCGGACAGGGAATTAAAAAAAGGGAAGAGGTCTAAGATTGCCAGGGACCCCATATTCTTACGGAAAGGGTCTAAGATTACCAGGGACCCCATATTCATGGTACGGAAAAGGTCTAAGACTTCCCGGGACCCCATATTCATGGTACGGAAAGGGTCTAAGACTTCCCGGGACAGTTTACTGATATCGCCTATGTCCAATTTTGATTTACTTAATGCTGCTAAAAAACTAAAAATAAAAAACTTCAGAGGTGTTTTTATGCGCGATCAATTACCAAAACAACCGAATAATATTGAAACTGGTATTATTAATCTCGATAAAAACTCTGGACCTGGCACGCATTGGGTTGGATATGCAATTGATCCACGTGGAATTATTTACTTTGATTCATATGGATTAGTGCCACCTAAGGAATTTCTTCATTATGTCAGCAATAATATTGCTCCAATTTGGTATTCAACGTTACCAACACAAACACTAGCTGATCCACCAATATGTGGTCGTGAAGTACTTAATGTACTTGATGCTATATCAAAATCAACAAAACCACCTCATAAAGTCGTGCATGAATATACCACATTGTCACATTTAAACGGATACTAATAAATATAATGGTAGATATTTACGGAAGATCTCGCAAAGCTCAGAAGCAAGCTGATTTATCTAAATACGCAACTCTTGATCAACTCAGAAATGAGATTGACGATTTATTAAATATTACAAGTGTGGATCAAAATGAAGTCGTTGTTTTTCAGGATAAACAAGGACGATTAAAAACGAGTAACATACAACTGACGGATGTAATCGTACGAATTCCTACCGCAGTTGTTGATAATATCGTTATTTTCTCCGATCAGGGTAAAATACAAGATTCTGGTAAGTCAGTTAACGATTTTATCAAGCGAGCTGGTGATTCATTCAGGGATAGCATTATCATGAATCGAAATAAAATTATAGACCTTGGAAATCCAACCGTAGATACAGACGCCGCAACAAAAAAATATGTCGATGATCAAGAATCTAAGTACGTGTTAGTCAACGGTGGTATAATGCGTGCATTTCTCAACATGAATAATAATGGTATTAATAATCTTAGAACACCAGAATCTGATTTTGACGCTGCAACGAAGAAATATGTAGACGATAGCAACATTCCTACGACAACTTCGCTAAAAACAATCAATGACGAAATGACCACACTCAATGGTACTTTTACTAAACACGTGGAAACGTTTTTAAATTTTCGTAGAAACATAAACAAACCCATAAAAGATTTTTTTGGTGATCCACCAACCGTTAACATAAAACTAGCCGACGTTAACATGAAACTCAATGATATTGTTAGTGGAATACCTAATATTGTTCAAAAAACTAATCTGATTAAAATCCTTCACAATCAGATCGTCAATGTCGTGTACACAGTAGCATCAGGATTAACAACATGGTCACAGCAAAATAACACTATTAGATATACCGCAAATGTTACTGGTGTGTATAGACTGTCTATCTTTAGCTCTGCAAAGTTTAAAATTTATACTACAACATTTCCATGGCGTCATTCAGCCGATGCTTTCTCTGGAGTTGTATCTATAGTGTTAAATAAAGATGCTGAAGAAATATTTTTACTGGAAGCAGATGATCGAACAATAACCGCAACGTCTTACTGGTGGTGTTTGGAATTTGTAGCTGGAACACCACAATTAGTCACTTAATATAACAATAATGGATCAACCTCAGTCTCGCATTGACGTTCAACGTTACAGATACAATCAAGTATATGAACGTCTGTCTAAACTAAAGGATTTTATTAATTATTATAACATAAAAATAAAAAAATACAAAAGGCGTATAGTTGTCATCGATGTAGTTGTTTACTCAGTTTCTGCTGTTATTGCTGGAACAGGATTATTATTATCAACATTGACGACGACAGCACCTGTTGTTATAACCATCATTGTTTCAGCATCAACGACTATTGCTGGTGTTCTCGGTATTATAGCTAAGAAGATAGATACCTGTACAAATGCTAAATTGCACGATTATATGATTAAATTACATACAGTAACAGAGGCATGTTCTAAACTATCCTTGTATATTTCTTCATGCGTTAGTGATGGTGAAATATCCGATACTGAATTTGCGATGATGATGAAAACCTATGATGATGCGTTTAAGGTGACCGCTAATGATCTTGACGAATTAAATAATAACGATAATAATAATGACAGACAGGGAATTACTTCAGCAGATCGTCACTAATACGACTCCGTCAAAAACTACAATGGTTTCATTAAGTTCTACTAATCCTGAATTTAGCATTAACTTTCCAACCGCAATTCCTGCAAAGGAAATAGCATTAGCACAGTTACGGGTTTATCATAGCTGGCCTAATATTAGATCAAAACCATTTGGTGGACTACAGCCAGATAATTCATTAGTATTCGCAAATAAGAATAAACCTGATGGAACTCCTGATTGGCAAGTAGTTAGTATTCCAACTGGCAGTTATGAAATAGAACAGATCAACGATGAATTTCAACGCAGAATTAAATCCATTACAGGAAAAGAATCCAAAATAGTGATTACTGTTTACGAACCAACATTATCAGCGGCTATTGAAATAAATTCCCCTGGTTATCTCGTAGACATTTATCAGAGTTCGATTAGATCAGTGTTAGGATGGCCTGATATTCCATCGGTTTATAATGGAACTCCAGAACCAACCAAAAATGAATTTCTTACAACGGAAAAAAAATTCATTAAAGATCCAGAATATTGAAATGAAAATCCATGGTCTTATATAAAATTTGAATTTGATCCAAGCAACGATAGATATTACTTTACTGATTTCGACGGTCGAAGGACCCCTAAGATAACTAGATCAGCATTTGTTTTCATCATAGAAGCAGGGGTGTTGAGTAGACAGATTATTGATGAAAGATTTTTTTAAAAGATTTTTAGATCTTCTTAGGCCTGAATACGATAAAACACTTAATGATTTAAGAAGTTTATTTATTTCATTATCTCAACATTATAGCAATGATGTAAAAAATCAGATAATCGAGCCAATAAAACATTTAAATAGGATCCTATTTGATCTATACATCGCCAATCGAAGTATTATAAACGTTGCGACTAAACTCGATGGAAATCCTTACACATCTCCAGAACTTAAGCAATTATTTCTTGATCATCACAAAATAACAGAAAAAGATTTACAAACATTTATAATACCAGATTTAAATAACGCTGAAATGAAGAAAACACTCAACGATGTCATTGATGAATATTTCCCTAAAATACATGCAGCGTGGATAAAAATAGCCCCACCATCGGCTATTCTTAAACATAACAACGATCCATACGGTGGAGGTCGTCATATATCGCCAGGCGTTGTTAATATAACATCAACGATCGCAGTCAATCTAGTATGTGATGTAATTGATGGCAGTTATCAAGTAGACCTTGAGAAATCTAGCCACCGCAGTGGCACTGCGGAGCAAGGTTATATATTATATACATTCAGTCCTAAAGATCCGTCTGGGTGGTTAATTGTATCTGAACCAATTAACCCCGTTTATCTACGTGTACATAATCCGTTATTGTCGAGAATAAAATTCAAACTTACTGACCAGTCTGGACACATTTTGGATCTACGAGGAGAGAATCTTAATATTAATTTGTATATACGCTCGTAGAGTTGTCGTATTTACGCACCAACATTGTTCGTTTAGCGAATAAATTATTTTGCAATTCAGAAAATATCATAGATCTGAGAAAATTTGCTTGTTTATGTTATTTTTGCTTGTTTTATGTTATGTTTGCTTGCTTTATGTTATTTAGTCAGATTTCTTGCTCCGTGAGGGTCTAAATTGTAACACCTGGCAGGTCTTCTCTCAAAACGTAGATAAAAATTATTTTTTTCACTGTAATTGATTATATAATGAAGCGCGATAACTCTGCTCTCTCTCTGTAGAGTAAATTAAACGATTATCTCCCTTGTAATACATGTTATCTGTAATCGAGGTATTTCAGTCTCCACGGACACGATATATATCGTTTTTCGTTAATTATTTAGTGATCTATCTTCTCTTTGTAAGAATCGCTGTTGGTGAAGCAGCAATTTGTAACAGAGAGGGATAATTTGACTCTAATAACCTTAAATTCACGTCAGTTTTATATACCAAGTAACGTAGAGTTGTTTTTAGTTCTAACGTACTTTGACCTTAACGAACGATTACGTGCGATTATTTTATTAATTTTGAAAAACTGAAGTAAATTCACTTTACATTAGTAATACAAATCCTGTGAGATAGCGCAAATATTTTATATACTTAAATTTAACTGTGTTATTGATAAGAGAGCGATGGCCGAAGTGGTAAGACGGTTGGACGTAGATCGAAGTTTTGCAGACTCTCGCGTGTGCCGTCTGTATGTAGAGATAAGTTTATATGTAACTAAAGTGCCCAGTAATTTTCCACTGAGGTCAAATGGACAGTCAACCAGTACCCAATAATTTTCCACTGAGGTCAAATGGACAGTCAACCAGTATCCAGTAATTTTCCACTGAGGTCAGATGGATAGTTAATCAGTGTCCAGTAATTTTCCACTGAGGTCAAATGGACGGTTAATCAGTGTCCAGTAATTTTCCACTGAGGTCAAATGGATAGTGCCGTCCAAAATAATAAACCATCTGTATATATTTCATAACCATATATCACACAAAAACAATCCCCTGACAAAAAAAAAGTCATGGGTGGCTAATATTTTTTTTATTTTAAACACAAATATATATATAATGAACCATGAAAACATCAATGATATTATCTGTGCTATTAAAAAATTAAAATATAACGGAATAAAAATATCTGATAATCTCGACCCTCAGAAAATTATGTGCGATTTTGAATCACTGCAACAGAGAAAATTTGAAAATAAATACACATTATCTTCAAACTACAGGTTTATAAAATTAATATATCAATCTATGCTTGAATCACTAGCTATGGTAAACGATGATCAGGTAAAGCTATTTGCACCTCTTGCACGTTCGATCGAAAATATTAAATCCGAACTATCTCACGAGTACGAAAGAAAAAAGATCGTGGATAATCGTGTAATGCAATTAAGAAAGATTATGCTATCTAATTCTGTCAATAATGACGCTGAGAGCAGCGACGGTGAAGGTGGACCCTTGACTGTAGTTATGGCTAAACAAAAACCTTGGCAAAACTGAGAGTCGAACTATCTGTTTTTGTTCTGAAGAGTTATTTGACGTATTCAAATATTACCCGCTGATTATACTTTTTCGAAATTGCAGATTTGCATGTTTTATTTGTGACAAATTGTACCGATTGTGGATGTATATCAAAATATCTGGCAGCTGCATTAATTGATGGGAAAGTTATTTTTTCACCTGTCTGTATATTCATGGATATAACAGACCTCGGGATCTTGGGATATTTTCCAGTATTTCCACGTGCAGAATTCTGACTAGATGTAATAGCTTGCAGGTTAGATAACCGATTATTCTTGGGATTTCCATCAATGTGATCAACTACAAGTCCATTTTCAACTACTCCACGAAAACATTCGAATATGAATTTATGTGATAAATAATTTTTATTTCCATTAGTATTGAATCTAAAATAACCAGTATTATTAAGACTACCGACTGGTTTTTTTAATCGAGAGTTCCTGATCACGCCATCACGAGACGCTTCGTAGTTTTTGATGATCGGATGCGCTACAAATTCGTTTTGCTCCATTTATATACTAATACTATTTGTCTAAATTATTATTCTGAAATCTGGTCAGATAATCCTCTACGGTTTTTATAGGGGATTTACCATTTTTTTTGTCATAATAACGTTTTAGTTCTCTATATTTTTTACCGCCGCATTTCACACATAACCGAATTTTTCCTCTGACTCCAGCACCACACTGAATACACGGTTTTGGTCCTAGACTTCCATTTCTAACACATTGCATATGGTAGCTACAGAATTCATTCACGCATGCTCTGTTACAAGGAGAAGTATGTCCGATTTTAAGCCAGTGGCAGTAATTCTTTGTTTCAATCATTATATACACTAAAATTTTAATTTAAATATTTGTTTTAATTATATGGAGGAATTATCCATGATTGAACCTTCCCCTGCTAGATTTGACCTTGACAGACTACCAGAATATAAATTTAGTACTTTGATGCAGGATCTAGCTTTAACGAATGAAGATATAACTAAACGTATCCGTGAAGCCAAAAAAGAATTTCGTGACGATGGTGCTGCTCATGTATGGTCAACATTCAGATTTGGAAGTGTTTTCAATATGATGAATGACGAACGAGAAAAAGTAATTATTAATCACCTTGATAATCAAAAATATTTTATTTTAATAAAATTTATTGTAAACACAGATGATGATATCTGGATTATTCGTGATAAGCGTGATCCAGTACGTGTGCAGTCGGGAAGCAATATTGTTCTCTTAAATAATAAATCCAAGCCCGGAATACTTACTGGTATAGACAGACCGTATTATGAGCGGGGGTATCCTGTGACCGCAGTTGTCTATGCAATATATCCGTTAAATGATAAACCTGACGTTAAGAATCTTAAACCGATGAAACTGTCGAGAATAAACTGTGTAGCTGAACGAGTTACAGAACATTTTACAAATGCGATACGTGGTAATGGCCTGACAGATTTAAGACGTAAAAAAATAAACACATGGGCAGAAACAGTTAAAGATACCGGAGCGTCTATCAAAGATGTCGCTGAGCTAGAAAAGAAATTAAGATTTCCAATAACAGTAAAGACGTTAACCGGAGAGATTTTATATAAACCAAAATACATAAAAAATGGAGCTCCGATAGACATAGTCGATCATAATTCGCATGCGTGGACCTCAGCAGTAACAATATTTCCACGAGATAGAACGATTAAATTTTATTATGGTAATATACTTGATACTATCAAAAATATCAGTAAAAGCGACCCTGTATCTGTGTGGTTGTTTCAAAGTTCAGAATACGAACATTACGATCAGTTTGTACGGCCTAATGGTAATATTTACCGCACAGAATCTCTTCATGAAGAAATGGAACATCTTGCGCTGAAATATACTTCAGACGATGTCAAGACTGAAGAATTATAAAATAATTGTTTTACTGTTTCATCGGTTGCTGCTCATTTCGCTCAGGAGAAACATTCATGGAAACCGACACGATCGGAATTTCTTGATGATGTCCGGAATAGCTGTATAGAATATGGACATGGTGGATTATGGAACACCAAATTCAACCATAGTGACGTTATCTCTGTTGATATGGCAGCGTGTTATCCTGGAAGTTTTCTTGGATATGGGGAATGTTCTAGATACTTTAAGAGATTTGGACATCCATCACACGAGATGATCAAGGTTTCGATAAACGGATCCCTACCAGATTTTGATTTAACAGGATTTGCGTGTGTAGAATCATTCGAGTTTGCACAAAATCTTCATCCTATCAACTATATTTGGTTTGGAAGACAATTTTCAGAGAAGTACTGGGTACCAATAGTGCTGCTGCGGTATATGATTGATGTTGGAAATTTAATATCGTTGAGAGTAACTGAAGCGATTATATCGTATCGTCCGCAGAAGCAGGTTTGGTTACCAGAACCTGTCGATGATGCCAGGAAAGAATTCCTTGATCTTGACGAAGATGACTGTAAATGCAGGGACGATGAAAAACTTGCAAACGATCTTGGTAGAAAGATAATCGGCAAGTTTACTCAAGGTAGTTCGTACGATTATAAACGACACTGTACAAGATTGATTATGGGCGATGCTGAACTAGATTTTATAATCGCTGATACAACGGAAAAAAATACGTTTGTAAACCGATGTAATGCTTATTTATCAGACGGGACCAAACTAGGTACGATTGTGAGCTATATTGATGGTGATTCACCGCAGTTCACTCATTTAAGATTTTCGATGTTGGCATATGTTTCAATAAATCTATTGTCGATGATAAATAGATTTCCTAATGATGCTGTTAGAGTTGCTACGGATTCATTTTATATACATAAAAATATAAGGATTTATTAAAACCGCTGCTCGGTAATGGTGAATGGGGAACATGGAGGATAAAGCAAGAAAATATACTTAGTTATTCTGAATCTGCAGATGTTGAAATTATGGAGAAATATTACAAAAATAATAATCAAACATCAAAGTCATCTGCACCATCTGTATACGACCCTGTAGCTAGACATAAGACTGTTTATCTTCACGGATGCGGTGGTTCAGGTAAAACAACTCGTGCGATTAACTTATTTATGAATAATAGTTCAGATATAATTGTTTTGACACCTACACATAAATTAGCCAGGGAAATAAAAGAGCGAGGAGTAAAATCATGTACATACCATAGTTTCTTTAGATGGTGCGGAGACACATGGACTCCTGAACGAATGGGTGAAAAATATATACCTAAGTATATTATATGGGACGAGATATGCACGGTGTCGTTAGAAGCATTAAAAGTATTTCTTGAATGGTTGTTATTAAAGAATACTGCTGTGATAATGTGTGGCGATCATGGTCAACCACCACCTTTTATTGGACAATCTTCACATGAATGGCTGAAGAATAAGGTAGATTATTATGAAGAAATAAATGACGACCGTAGAGCTATTGATGAACCGCTGAAGGAGTTTAAAAGGTTAATCAGACTGCAGCCAGATAAAATACAATGTGAGATAATGAGAGGAGTAATTCCAGAAACTAATATGAATGATTTTCTGAGTTTATGGAGACCCGCTGATTTGATAGTCGCAAGTAGAAAGATAGTTCGTGATGAACTACAGTAGAAATCATTTACGTTACATAAAGAAAAGTTTTCAGATCTGCCTGTACCTTTGTGTTATCGCCCAGCGGACACTCGACGGCAAAATATCGAAGTCGAAATTCCTGGTGGTGGTGTACAGAATCTCGTCTTGAATGATATTGTTTTGATTGCCATTGATGTTGTTGAATGCGCATTGAATATGGATAAATCTCCATGGACGTTAGGATATGCTATAACGATTCACTCATCTCAAGGATTAACTATTTCTGATACAAATATCTGGATCGTAGATGATCGGATTGAATGGTCGAATTTAGTCTATCTTGCAGTTTCTCGAGTCAGAAGAATATCTCAACTACATAGGGTTATTATAGACTACGTGATAACTGAGGAAATCACTAACGACACTGCTGCAATAAAGAAAACATTAGCGGGTTATAAGCAATGTGACAAAAAAAAATAAGCGTGACTTTGATATTGATGCTGAATTTATTATAACGCTAAAACAACGACAGAATAATGATTGTGCAAGCTGTAACTGTAAGATGCTATGGCAGTATTTGAATAATAATCCAAGACAATTTACCGTAGATAGAATTAATAGCGATCTAGGTCACACACGTGATAATGTGATGCTGACCTGTCTTGAATGCAATCGACGTAGAGGTTCTGGTTATGTAATTGTATGTGGTGGTAATTGTGTATCCGCAGGAATTACTTGTAATTGTTCACGTACAAATCCACGTTGAGGGGCTGTAGACTCTAATCTGTAGATTGCAGGTCTTCCAGTGGATCTAACTATGTCAGAAATTGTATGTGTAGTAACGCTCCAGACAGGATCGGTTGCTCTTTTTTTTTACCACCCTCAAGTTCCCCAGGGTCATAAAAATATCTTACAGTTACATTACCTAATATTGGTCGAGGTTGTTGTTTATCGCCACGGGCTATATATTTTTTTGAAATCGCATTAGCAGGTTTCATGGAAGTTGCACGAGTAATTTCATTATTTAGCGCAGATATCACACTTGGTAATCTTGCAACCCATTCACGAGATCGCTCACCGGACTTAAAGTCGGTAGATATTTCCCTCGCGTATTGATATCCAAATAACCGCTCAGCAAGTGTCCTATTAAATCGTTCAACGATTGCCTGATCACGATGAATTTCAGTATGCCCTCGTCTGATTTTAACGTTATGTCGCTTCATCAATGATGATACTGTACCAAGAAATACTTTACCAGGATCAACCTGTAATAATTGTGGCCATTGCAAAGGTCCTCGCTGGTAAATTCGCTCGAACGCAGATGCAACTTCAGATGCTGTCTTTGTTGATAATGGTTCCGCTTCTTTATATCTACTTGCAACGTCAACGACAGTCAATGCGTATTTGTACGTGCGTGATTTTCGTCCACGTGTTTTAATAGTATCGTGTGATAAAAACAAAATATCTGCTTGATGAACTTCATTAGAGACACTGACATCAAAATGTGCGTATTGAATTTTTTTAGGTGGTGGTAGATAAATCTGCCATATTGCCTGTCGTGCTAACCACGCTGCAGCGACATTACGTGAGACTTTTGCTGCTTCGGAAAGTTTAGTAATAGCTGCTTTGCCTCTCCAATATCCTCTCGGGGAATAATAAACAGATTCCATTATATTAGTTATATAATTAATTACCATCCCCTAGCATTATTTTACTTTTCATAGCAGTTTTTACTAGAAAACTAGCGAGTTTTTCTCTGAGAGATTTATTAAGTATAGAATTTAACGCATGAATCAATTTTACATCTGCGAGATGCCGTTGTTGTAAATCTTTACTTTTATACGCAACATCATGAACATGACACGCTTGATCAATCTTATTTACTGGATGCTCTCCTGGTCTTGGTTGATCTTGATCATCAAGTCGGATATCAAGTCGGGTTCCAGGACCACAGTAATTATATCCAGGAAGGTGTTTCTCACCAGGGTATTTGGCCCATGGAGTTCCTGGTAATTTCCCTAATGAAGCGGCTATATCTCCACCTGTCTTTGATGAAATAAATTTATATTTTTTTGTACCACATTTTACACATTTACCTGTTATTGCACGTCTTTTATTTTTTGTTGTTATTGTTGTTAATTCGGCAGTAGGTGTAAATGCTCTGCATCGAACACAATATAGACTCATGTTATTAATGATATGGATATAACTGATTTT
Organism: Megalonaias nervosa; assembly: GCA_016617855.1. Taxonomy (NCBI): domain Eukaryota; kingdom Metazoa; phylum Mollusca; class Bivalvia; order Unionida; family Unionidae; genus Megalonaias; species Megalonaias nervosa. Next base: position 35,821 of record JAECUM010022594.1, on the reverse strand, counting down.
TCAGCAACACGGAAACAAGAACCAGTAAAGCACCATCCAGCGCTTCCGAATTCTATCAGAATGATAATAGTAGGTCCATCTGGATCTGGTAAAACACAATTATTGCTTAATATAATAATGCGATGGCTCAAGTGGGATAGGTTATATTTGGTAGCACCATCTGTAGATGATCAGCGGTGTTATGGGGTACTTAAAGATTTTAATGAAAATGCAAAGATATTGGATAATGATGTTATTGATTTTATTACCGATATCGATGAGGCACCATCAGTAGATGATTTAGATGGACTTATTAATAATTTAGTGGTGTACGATGATGTTATGCTGGATAAACAATCCAATCCAGCTAGAATATTTTCTCGAGGTAGGCATAAAAATACTGACGTGATTTATGTTACACAACGATACACGCAGATACCTAAGGTAATTAGAGATAACTGTAATATTTTGGTTGTATTTAATGGAGTAGATAATTATACCCTGCAGAATATTTATTATACTTGGTGTTCAGGCGACATGGACATGAACAAATTTAAAAACTTCTTTTCAAAAGCACAAGCTGTTCCGTTTGGATTTATAACGATTAATTTACATGATCCAAGATCTAGATATCGTGTAGGTCTGGATAAAATCTTTGGTTAATTTATAGCAGCAGAGAGGGTGGACGACAAAAATTGAGTGACCCGGTGCTGAAATATTCGAAGGTACCATAATATTGGAGACCAATTAGAGAAAATGTCATCGATAGAACCTTTATTTTTATAAAATAAGGGCTCAGAAAAGTTGTAGGGTTCACCCTCTCTGCTGCTAAAGTATATGGTGAACTTGAATATGGCAACGATGAATTTACCGTAAAGGTTCCTGACGTTGGTAAGTCTCAACGACTGAAACAACACTGGTATCGCCGTTAATGCGTTCACCTGCAACAGTGGCATTCAGCCCATTGGATTATCCACCACGAGAAGCAAAGCTTCCATGCACGAGCGAACTAAAGTTGATCTTTTGTTGTTGAGGATGCCTCAGCGGCTCGACACCATTACGTGCGAAATAAAAGATTTCCTTCGAACGGCTTACCGGCATAGCAAAGAAAAGAGAATAAAGTTTCCATGTCGAAGCGGCAAGCATGAATTTAGCATGCAACAGCTGTTTGTCTAACATGACTTTTACTGCGGGGGAGTGAGCGGAAAGCCGCAGCGTAGGATTATGTCAGAGCCCGGCAAGAACTTTTTGAAATTCGCCTCGGTGGCACGGAAGATGAAATTCCCATTTGTCATTTACACGGACTTTGAATGCCTGCACGTTCATGTGTAAATTTCCGCTTTACCAAGCTGTTTCACCGATAGATGGTTGCAACGATCAAAGGTTGTAGCCACCTTACTCACGATTCAGTTTAATACAACACTAGTTGCCAAACACGTCTGATGCGGGTTTTGCTACAAGGCTGTCAGATGTGACTGAGCCTCCAATGTTGTATCGAGTTAGAGGCGCTAGATCCACCAACACTGTTTTAGGTTTTTATTAAATCGCTCAAGGTTACAGCAAAACTGAACTCTAGTTCGATGCGGCAACCCATAGTTGGATTTGTGATGGTCACTTTGACCACAACGGCGCTGAAACCTGTTAGACGTCAAAGCTCTCCCGATGAATGTTCCAAAGTTCGTGATCACTGTTATATTAATAGTGGGTACAGAGGAGCCACACACAGTGCATGCAACCTGTAGCTTCGAAGTTACCCCAACAAAATAAGTATTCCGGTTTGCCTTGCCCCATAATCTTCATGGTTATGATGACCGTTTAATTATACAAGGAGTCGCAACGACATCGAACGCAACAAAAAGTATAATTCCTAGAAATATTGAGGAATGCATGACATTCCGCTTGCATGAGCTGCAGGTCACTGACTCGAGGAAGTTTCTCAATTGCATCCTGGATAAACTCATCAACAGTCTTGCGGCGGATGCTGACAACCTCTTAACAATTACTCGTCAATACCGCTCTGTGGTAGAGGGCAATGTTGCTCACCTCGAAGGAATCTATTCCTACGAGTACATTAGCAACTGGGACAAGTTTTCAAAAATTCAACTACCACCGATTCAGGCTTTCTATTTGTCCCGTCTCGCGAAGGCATTTCTGCCGACTACTACGCCCACGCGAATAAAGTCTGGTCGTTGTTTGGGTGTCAAAATCACAGTCACTGCCATGATATGTACCAGTGGACAGATGTGTTCATGCTCTTGGATATCTTTTAGGCGTTCCGGGACACCACCACGCGTGTGTACAGGCTCAGCCCCGAGCTCTAATTCTCATCGCCGGGAATGGTCTGATCATTGATTCGAATGGCCTTTGAATGATGTAGAAAAATAAGATCGAATTGGAACTGATAACTGATATTAATCAACATTTTTTGTTGAACGTGATTTCCGAGGCGGGATTTCAATGTAGAGTCATCGTTGTGTTCGTGCAAACAACCGGTGCGTGGACGGATACGACCATGCCCTTCGAAACAGTAGCATCATGTACCTGGTATTTTTCATGTTGCAAAGGGCCATGGTGCAACCGGATGTAGACATGCAAAAACACATACAAGTACCACAGTAACAGTAACCGTATATATTTCTCGAATCCCAGAACGAGCTTCACAATGCCCACAATGATTATTCACTGACCCCTGAAGCCCTGTCGGTACCCTGCAAATGATTGTCACCATACCAGAGTCCGCTCGTGAATGATTTCAGTTGAAAGTTACGCGAATGCACCAATTTGGTTCCGAATCTGCTCCCGATACTCAACTATGATGTCCACGTACTTAACCTGCTGTTGTATCTGCGGTTGAGATTGCGTGTGTCACGAATTCATTGAGTGTTGGGGTTTCGTCAGCGCATGTGAATGGCCCCATTCACTCAGATGAATAAGGATCTGCGAACGGCTGCCATGAATGAATTTGAAAAGGACTTCTTCAAGCTGATGAAAAATTCCGCGTTCGAAAACAAAATTATAGTCATATATCTAGCCGCTTTTCAGCCCTGCGGCAATTGTATCCAGTTATATACTTTTCGTCAGAATATTTACACCATGGTACTCCTGGTAGTTATATTAGCGCAGCCCCGTGAGCTTTTTCATAAACGTAAACCTTTTTGCTCCACACAAGAAACAAGTTCCAGTAATCACGTCTATGTAATTGCATATCTCGCACAGAAGATGGGGACATAAAAAGAATCTGTTATGATTGTCAAGACATCGGAATGCGTTAAAGATATCTAGAAATCTACAAAGGAAACCAAGGCATCCATCGAACACTTGTTACCAGTGATGGAAAAATTCAAATAAACATAGATGCGACCGAACAACTTGGTGAATCCAGGAGGCAAGGTCTCAGGGAGCGATCACATGAACTTGCCATGAAGTAATAGTCAACTAAATCCTAGTGAACTTGATATCTTCTTGAATGTGGCAGTCGGAAAACACAACCTATTGAAATATACAGGCAGCAAGCACACCTTTGATAATTAGCCAGGCGGCCAGCACAACTTATTAAATCCAGGCGGCAAACAGAAGTTGAGTCCAGGAGTAACTCCACGCAGGTAGGTCTTAGTGAACCTAAATCTCCATACGAACGTCCACCTGACCCAGAACCCACAAGGCGACAAAGACAGCCACCGCAGGAGAAGGACTTGGTTGACCGGTTTCCCACGCGTGTGACCTGAAACTGGTCCATCAACTCGTGGACAGTTGGAACACTCGTGGGGGTCAGTCCATGCCGGTAATAATTCCCCAGAAGTCATCAACAAGTTATCAAGGGTGAATCCCGCACATTCAAGATCGCACTAGCGTCGTTGTGCTTTTATTGCAGCTGGCTTAATATTTGATCGCAGCCGTTCGGAGGCCTTGATGCAAATAACTCGCTCGTGTTGTTGTCGGACTCAGGCGTGAACTTGAATATTGTTGAGATGAAAGACGATATAGTATTTCGTTGGTTACTTGCAAAGGCTCTATAATCTTCATACGCGACATGAGCTAACACTCAGATCTACCATCTCGATTGAATATGCACGGCAATGCACAGTCGTCGCTGAGAAGGGTCCTCGTTTGGCCTGAAGATATTTCCCAGATTCCCGTGGATCATATAATCTTATGCATGAGATACAATATCTCCCCAGGCATTGTCAAGCTCATGTCTACAATTCAGGTTAATCCTATATATGATGCACCAGTTACCGTTCAGGTTCTTCCGTGGAAGGCATATCCTCGCAGGGTTTCATATTATTTGGGTGCCCTCCAAATGCAGCCCCAGGTGTTTTGCTTTCCATTACTCCCGCGCAAGTGAGTCCTCCATGTAACAATTCCCAACTGAATCGCGTATGGTTTACCTTCTCGATCAGGACGGGCACGCATTAAACCTACTTGGGAGGTGGGGACTCTGACGATACAACTGTACATTAGAGATTGACCAGACATTTAATGTATACAATGACGGGAAGCTACGCCTTGGACACTCGTTCATGACGTCAGAGCGAGAACATCCGTTTACGTCACCTATTATGGAAAAGATCTTGGCGATGTTGTTTGAGGATTGTTCTCAGTAGCCCCAAAGGTTGTCGCAGGCCTGGCCTCTCGCGCTGCGCTGCTCGCTGAACAAGTTGCAATGCCAGTTGTTTTAGCTTTAAAAGCGCTGCTGATGATCAGTTGAAATATCTGTAATCACATGCTTTTAAAGTGATTTCGCATCGAATACAACGATGAGCACGGCAACCAAGCGTTCTATTTTCACTTCGGGAAGCAAAGCTATAATTCACGGCCACATTGCCAGCATCGGTCTGGAAAATTATCAATGGCGCTTCTTAACGGCGCCTGGTATAAGCCAATACAAATTTAATGCTTGAAAATCTGACCATGTTAAGCGCATTACGGTTACGTGAAAGGTATTAGACGAAACTAATAATGTAAAACGATGGCAAAATTCAAAGATATATCCGATACCGTGCGGGACATGAGCCTGTCTGTATTGCGAGATCGAAGCGTTCAAGGTTACCAGTATTGTTCATACCAAGCAAGGGTGACCAGTGAATATGGACATAGAATTACAAGTACATAATACGTATATATATTTTCTTTTGTGTGATGCCTTCTTGGAAAGCGAGGGAAATCGTATACAAGACTACTATAACGATTACGCCGACAATACCCTCGAGGGATTTGTCAACAACGGCAGCATGGCGTTGTTCAATAGTGAATTTTATCTCATCGATAAAAAGGAATTAAAGCATGTTTGGACAACATCGATGTTGCCTCGACAAGTATTGGATCCGCCCATTACAGCGACGATTATGCGATGTCCCTGGCCAGTAATGTTCATCAATGACACAAACTGACATGCAAGCCATACCTCTTATAACTTAAGTCAGCTTGTGCAGGATGCTTTTCTGGACTAGTAACCCACTGTATACCTGCCATTCCTGGCGTTGGTGGTACTGCTATTCAAATTCAAACTTGAAGCAAGAATTTCGGTGGAGACTAGCTGCTTTCGTGTGCAATTTCTCTCAGTAAAATGTTATGGTTTTTTAGAGACGCTCGCGAGGTTATTTCCGTTCCAATTACACAGCCGTGTTGTCGGAAAGAGCAACGTCAACGATGCAATTCGGTATGATGTTCGTCTCACTGCTGGCAAAGTTCTGTTGTCGAAATTAATATTGTGGATGCCTCTGATAACCCTTTCACTGACCAGAGAATTGTGTTTGTTGTCGTTTATGGACTCTGGAGGCAGGTCAACGCTGTTGTTTATCGCGCACGCCGCAGAATCGATACAAAGCAATGTTAAGCAGTTATCATGGCAAATAACTTAGCTAGCATGGTATCAGCGTACCAAGACACGTATTCGCAGAGTTCCAAACTGAGGATCAGGTGATCGGAAAACAGACCAGTATCGTGGTTATATTTGACAAGTTAGGGATGTCTCGAAGTTTCTCTACGATTAACCGGCCATCAGAACCATCTGAAGAAATTTTGCTCGGTTGGGAAGCCAATCAAGTCGTAAGTGCCTTTCACAAGCTGTGCTCCTACATCAACCAGGATCAAAACAACAACACAGGTCTGCAAATTTCTCCAAAAAGACATCACCAGATTGTACCAGATTTATTCCTTTTCACTGGAACACCTGGGGCTGTAGAAGCAGTCCATGGTCGACATGTACTTTAATGTTAGTGTAACTCACCAGCCTCTTCCCATTGGTCATTGACGGGAATGTAGAGAACTTACGTATTTGTCTTATCAGATTCGTAGTTGGCAATTAAACTTGTAACTTTTCAAATAAAAAATATCGCACCAGCATCAACACGTTACGTTGAACCAAGGTAAACTCTACAAGACCACGATGAAAAAACATTTTAAACTTTCCTAGACCAAGTGATCCGGGAACACCCACTGATATTGACACTGACGCAGCTGCATCATTTACAAGCAGCCAAATCAATGTCGTGGGATAATTCTCAAGTTGGCCGCGGCCGCGGATCTCCGAGATGAAACGCGACGGCAGAATATTTCCATTTCTTGAGAATATTCCAGAACAGTTGGCGTCTCCGGCTCCGCAGATTGCAAAAGCTGCTTCGTTAAAGGCCATCAGAATCGTATCCATCGTGGCTCTGATAAAGCCAGTCGGTGGTTCTGGAACATTTGGTTCTTGAAAACACTGCATGCACTCGCGAGAAGCGTGAAAGTACGCGCGATAAGTCACTAAAGCCTGTCTCGCTTGCATGCTCGTTCAAGATTAACAGGCTTGAAAAAAAATGGAGATACGTGGGATGAATGTTACGCATGAAGCGCTATTAACCGTCTTTGGTATTTCTATTTGAAGACTGCTGACCTTGTATACTTAACGGACGCGGCGCTTTCAGCATTTGTTCCGGGTGATAATGGAACTGAATTGGAAAACGGAATGTTGGATCAGCTGGGTGGCCATGCCAACGTCGGAAAAATTTTGTTCCACTTGGGTTCTAAAATCTGCATGATAACGGGGTTAACAGACAATCAAATTTAATTTTGCTCAGGGTCAAATAGAAATCGATACTTGGAATCACCCTGATATACCAATACCCACTCGAGATCAACTTGGAATCATCTCATCAGCACACGAAAACGCATGTCTCTGACAATGACATCAGAATTCAAAACATCCAGTGATTATTTCTACAACGATGAAGTAGATGTTTCCGACAAATCAAGCGCGATAAAATTCTCCATTAATTATCTCAAACAAATAATAATTTCACCAACGAAAGTAAAACCCATGCTGATATTTTCCAAAGACGCTCTTGTCCGTGTAATAGTTCTTGGACGAAAACATGAACGATTGATGACGACACAAAGCAAGGGCATAGTCAGTGTAGTACTAGGTGAACATGGAATCATGCAAACATTAACTGCGGGCAAAATTATTTCCAAGGAAAATATTTTATATGATAGCATACCAGTACTGAAAGTGATTGGTTAGAAGTGCGTGTGCGTGTCAAACCCGGCCGCGATGTGTCTGGACAATGTATGCCTGTCGATGACATTTATACTTCACGGTGATTTTATTAATAGAAGACCTGTGATGGACCTTCAGAGCTACCGATATGTAAGATAACTGAAGCACAATCACAGCTGCCAGAAGAAATCACTAAGAAAACAGTCACACACAAGAATTTACAACGGTGTCTGCTGTCGTATATGCTATTTGTGCACCCACCGTTCAACAACCTTTGGCTTGAGTGTTGCTGGCACTGTGACTACACCAGTCGGAATTGTCGTAAGAGCCATATCGAAAGCGACAGGTGTGGCTGGTGAGTAGTATATGGGGACGATCTACAGACAATGGGAATTAGCATTACAGACCCCCCGACGATCTACGGACAAGATTTCAATGGACAAATGGCACACCCTGGGACGATCTACGGATAATGGAATTTTGTATCGGAACAATAGGAATGGAACAGGTGGGATGACGTCATGGTACTGGTCACTTGCAACAATGTAGCAAGTGGCTGACCTGAATAAGCGCAGCTACTCTAGGGAGGGACAAATACAATAGAGAGACAGAGTCATATATAAATACAACCATAGATTGATGAACATCAATCTATCATACCTGAATTATACAACCAACTAAAAAAAAAATTTTTAGGCAAGAAAGAGTAAATCTTTTCGAGGCAATTGATTGACCCACTGTATATAAATTATACAATCGACAAAAAAAAAATTTTAGGCAAGAAAAATAAATATTTTTTCGAGGCATATGAAAGTGGCCCTGAAAAGGGCCTTTGGATTTCTTCTATTGCCTCCACTTCTTCTACCACGCTCTCACTTTTTCAATGATTCCTTTCTTCTTCTTCTTCTTCTTCTTCTTCTTCTTCTTTTCATCGTCTGGAATCCAGTCAGGATGTCCCATAGCTCTAAACCTTTCCTGTACCTTCATCCAGTTGATGTTCAGTCTTTCAAACTCTTCTTTTCTCTTTCTGTTTTCCTTCTCCTTTTTCTCTTTTGCCCAGGTGTCTTTGATCTTCTTTACCTCTTCTTCCATCACGTTTTTCATCTTGTCTTCGGCTTTTTTTAATTGTTGTAAACCCCACTGGACAAAGGACCACTCGGTAAAATTGACTATGTCTTGCAAAGAGCATCTTTTCTTCTTCTTCTTTTTCTCATCTTTCCATCGATTTTTAGCTACAACTTGTGGAACTTCCTTTGGAAAAGCCCACTATCTATTTATAGCATCAACTTGTGTGACGTTCCTGTTTAAAAATCCTAGTATCTATTTATATGTACAACCTGTGGAAAAACCCAAGTCTATATTTATAGCCTCAAAATTTCTAGCTTCAGTGACGTCACTGAACTGACTAACCTGAATACGCGATACTGTAGGTAGGTAGGTAGGTAGGTAGGTAGGTGAAATGAATTTGATAGCGATAAAGGGAGTTTTAATGGGACAAAGACCAATACACACAAAAGAAAGGGAGAAAGAAAAAAACCCAATATCTACTATCCACACAAACGGATGCGAATGCATAAAACACACACTATACTATCCACACAAGCGGACGAGAACGTATAAAACACACCATATCTACTATCAACACAAACGAACGAGAACGCATAAAAAACACCACTTATACTATCCACACAAACGAATGAGAATGCATAAAACACACACATATATACTATCCACACAAACGAAAGAGAGTGCAAAAAACACATCATATCTACTGTCCACACAAACCTACGAGAACGCATAAAACTCACATATATACTATCCACACAAACGATTGAGAATGCATAAAACATGCACACTATACATCTACACAAACGAATGAGAATGCATAAAACACACCATACTTACTATCCACATAAACATAAGCGAATGCATAAAACACACACTATACTATCCACACAAACAAACGAGAACGCATAAAACACACCATACTTACTATCCACACAAACGAACGAGAATGAATAAAACACACACATATATATACTATCCATACAAATGAACGAGAATGCATAAAACACACACATATATACTATCCACACAAACGGACGAGAATGCATAAAACACATCATACCTATTATCCACACAAACGTATGCGAATGCATAAAACACACACATATTTACTATCCACACAAACGGACGCAAATGCATAAAACACACACATATATACTATCCATACAAACGGATGAGAATGCATAAAACACACCATACCTACAATCAAGTCAAATGAACGCGAATGCATAAAACATACACACTATACGATCCACACAAACGAATGATAATGCATAAAACACACCATACCTACTATCCAAACAAACGAACGCGAATGCATAAAACACACACATATATACTATCCACACAAACGGACGCGAATGCATAAAACATACACACTATACTATCCACACAAACTGAAGCGAATGCATAAAACACACCATATTTACCATCCACACAAACCGGAAGAGAAGAAAAAACACACATACTTACTATCCACACAAACGAACGCGAAAGCAAAACATACACACATACACACACAAATCAGTAAACGCGTGAGTGTTTATAGTCACACTACTCTACATTCACACAAATTGGCAAATAGAATAGTCTCTCTTTTCTAGAGATCTGGTTAGCCCTGATAAGGGCTGTTTTTTTTTCTGAACTAAAATTGCACCTGGTTAATGGTGGCACCTCCCAGGGCGGGCACCACACGCATCTCCTACTCCAATCTTGGTCCCGGTTCAGTGTTGTTCTTGGGAGTGCAGAGGGGGCTTGAGTTGCTTCACTATCCCAATCTTCCTTCTCTGGGATAGTGAAAGCTTCCCTCCTTCTGCTATACCACAACCGTGGATGATGAAGTTGTGGTGCTGGTAGTGGTTGTGGTGCTGGTTGTCGTGCTGGTACTGGTTGTGGAGGCGGCCTCACCTCAGGTTTCACCTCACACACAGGACTTAACATGACATGAGGCAGGATTCTTTACTCCTTCTCTTTCTTCTTTTTCCTCTTCTCTTCCTCCTCTTTTATTCTGGCTTCCTCCTGTATTGCCTCCATAGCCAGCTCATCTAAAAGGCGCCTGGCATATTCCAGGTGCATTTGGAGTTCTAAAAGCTTAGCAATTCTGCAACTCATCTTCAGTGTTGATACGTCAACGATGAGTAGCCAGACTGATGATCGCGTCGCATTATATACTTGAAGCACGGACGTGAATGTAAACATCCCCTGACACCAAAACTTACCATCACATGAATCGCGCTGACCTAAAAGAAACACTCACGTTGACTTTATTTACTTACAAACACAGACATGCACGATTCGACAAGACAGAGAAACGATGTGTGGATTTTTTTTTACTGACAAAAGAAACGAAATGCTTATAGACACACTTCTATTTTTTTAAAAGCATAAACACACAATTTTTTTTTGGCAATTTGAATTAGTATGTCTTTTCGAGAGTATTGTGGGTAGCCCTGAAAAGGGCTGTTTTGTTGACGGGGAGTGATGGCAATCTTTTTTTTACTGTTTAAGATTGCGTCCCCTTCTGGCGGCAGGCTTTCCTATACGATACGGCCTGCTTCTGCGGAAAGAGAAGGAGAACTCTTTGGTATCTACTTGACAGTCAACAAAACCTCTGTCTGGTTCTTGCTGCTGCTGTTGCTGTTGCTGTTGTTGTTGTTGCTGTTCTCTCTGCTTCTGAAGTCTGTACTTCTCTGTCCATTCTTCTTGTTCTTTCTTGATTTCCTCTCCGAAGACCTCTTCTACCAGGTCTTGGGCTATTGATAACATCCTGACATTCTCTATCTCTTCAGGCTTCGGTATCATGTTTAGCTTGACACGATGTAAATTCACGTAAGCTTCGTTCAGATTGGCTAGCCTGGAAGGCATCTTCATAGGTTGACAAGTCAACAGTGGATGGCCAGACTGGAGACCAACCCGCTTTATATGGTTCAAACGCGGACGCGATAGAAAACATCACTACTAGGTTTTTTTTTGTTGGGTCGAAATGTTATGATAGTGAATGTCATGGTGAGGGATAGAGAGAAGTCACAGAGCATATATTCACAGTCTTTTTGAAAACAAACGAGAGACAAATTTTTTCTTCTTCAAAACACAACATTTTTATTCAAACAAACAATGAACCACTAACAATTAACAATAACATAAAACAAACTATTTTTAAACAAGGTTGACAACGTTGTGAAATCATGTGAAATTTTCACTGATGGAAGTCATGAGGCCATTGATGTACACTGCGTTTCCTAGCTAAAGACAAAAGATAGCCATAATGGTCACAAAACCATCTATCTACTTTCTCAACGTTTCTAGAAGAGTTACTATCAAAATAAGTCACTAAATGTTCTAAAGTATATCCAAGACTGCGTTGATGAAGAAAATACACACATTATTGTCCACATACCATAGAATCTGTGCCTTGTAAATACACGTTATTGCATCGTGTCGTCTGGGCATTTCTTCTCATAAAGTCGATGATGTCGTCTTCCAAAGGGGGTAATCCATACGAATCAAAATACTCTACACAATTCTCTTTGAGAAAAGTAGACAGCGACCCAGTGTGTTACTGGGAGATAACTGTCGTCCGTGTTGATGACATAAGCTTGACGGTCTTGAGGTTTGCGATGAGGTAGATCATCTTTAGCGCACACGACAGGATTCCATGAAGCAGTGTGCGAACTGTTGTTCAAAAGGTAATAAAGTTCCCAGGTATCCATTTTTTTTTGTTTTGTTGTTTTGCTTTTTTTCACAGGTAATGAGAAGTCATCAATTCAATTCTGACTTTTTGTTTGAAAAGCTCTGTCAAGTAGCCGTTTCCTCGCTTCGTCTCTGTGCTTTGGGCTAAGAGAGATTCGATGTGATAGATCTCTAGAGTAGTCAATGGAGGGCAGAAATGATCGAGCAAGCCTTTATACCACTCATGCAACACTGCTTCTTCTGAGATGAGATTCCAAGCGTCTTCCAGATATTCGTCCAATTTTTCTTCTTGACTCATCATCAGACATTTATCGTGTTGAATTTTACTGGGATGATCGTTTTGACATCCATAACAATATTTCTTACTCAATTCCGTAATTTTATCTGATAGGTGTTTGGCAAAACAGGACACCAAATGTTGTTCATGCTCTGGCCATCTGGACGTGACCATTACGTCCTCTTCGTCTTGATCTTGGGGTCCTGTTTTCACGCTATCCTCCCATTCCATTTCCAAAGATTCTCTACCGTTCAAAGAGGGATAAGTGTCTTCCATAGTTTCTAATAGTCTAGAATGACTTCTCTCAAACTGTTGATTTCTATGGTATTATCGAATTCGGCATACAGGATGACGTTCACCGTCTCGGCGAGAGATTCTGCAAACTGAAGTTCCACACGCAGTTGACCGGATCTTATAGGGTGGAAATGTCCCTCGTCGCTGCCTTGGTCTGGAGTGAAATCAATGGCCCACAAAGCGTAACCTCTTACATAATCTTCGTACAAAATTCCGTGACTGGTGTTGGTTCCTAGTTGTCCGGTAGCTTCGTACAGGGACAAGTACGATCTGAAGTAATTCTCCTGGGCAAAGTTAGGTTCAAAGGGTCTGGTACACAAAGTCTTGCTATCTCGACTGACTTCGATCTTGGACACTCTGTAGTGTTTAAACTGGAAAGGATTTTGATCGTGGGTTCCGTTGAGGGCTGCATTACTGACGATGTCAACGATTAAACTTCCGGGTAACTGTCCTTGGAACAGTTGATCTTCGATCTTGGATCGGAGTTCAGCAGCAATGGTGAAAGTTTTCACTTCTACGCGTCGTATCGGATACTTGGGGGTCGTTCTGCTCCATGTGTGACTGATGTCGTTTCCCGCTTTAGGTAACACTTCTACGCGACGCACGTAAAGTCTGGCGTCTTGGATGATGGTTTTGTACTCGTTGGTATGAGCCATCAAATGGAAAACGACACTGCTGCGATTTAGTCTCAGACGAATATCCACTCAGTTGAGCAAATGCTTGTCTTGCAACCACATGTCCAAATGCAAACGATCCATCAGTTCTAAACTACGACCTTGCAGGATTTTCTTTCGACGGTCGTTAAAGCCCACATTGTGAGGATTGTCATCTGCTGTCAGGGCTGTGTCGTTAAACGTGTTCTCTCCTGAGGTGTCAGGTCTCCATACCACGCAAGCATCCAGATGAGTGTTCTTGGCCTCTTTTCCGTACGTCAAGAGATTTTCTAGGTACGCTCGGTAAGGGTAAGTATCCATGCTACTGCTGACCAGTTTGTTATTCAAGTACAAATCCACTTCGCCGAACAAGGAATGCATGAAATTGTTGACGGGAGATACTCTGGCATCGGCTCCCGGATTGGTGTTGTCCGTTTTGATCATTTTCAGTTTCAGGTACAAGTAACTGCTATTCAGATCGATGTAATTTTCGGATTGTCCTTTGATTCCAAACTCGATGGGAGCTTAATCCGTCAAAGAGGAGACGGGATGAAATTTGACCCATTGGGATCCTTGCAACGTCATCATGGTGGGTGGCATGGCAGAAAGATCCAGCTCCGACTTGGAACAAGCGCAAGAATCTCGGTGCATCATTTTCTTTTTTTTTAATAATCAAAAACGTCTAACTCTCGGACGGTTTTTCTTTTCTTAGTCTTTCTAGCTCTAGGGGTGTGAAGTCCTCTGACAGGGCGTTTTAGTCGTCTGTTTCTGCTTTGTCCTTGCTGTGGCGTCAGGGAAGCAGGAATATCTGACTCAGCATTGTCCGGGGCATTTATAGGAGTTTCTCGTCGCCGCAAAATGTCTCTGCCCATTTGAAGCAAGACATTTTTGCCTGCTCTCAAGAAAGCTTCTTTAGGATTTTGTTTGTCAATGATGACATTTTGGAGAAATTCTTTACCTTGTGTCAACGCGGCATCTTTCAAGGCGTGCAATCCCCGTGTCACCATCGGTTTCAAAACGGGAGCCACCGAACGAAAGGCTGATTTTAGCATATCACCTAAACCATGTCCTCGCTGTCGATCGACTCCTTGGTACACAGGATACATGACTGACAAAGGGTTTGAGTAGTCGTTTTCGAAAATGGAGTTTCACTGTGACTTTCCCTTTGGTGAATGAAATATTTTGTCACAGATCTCCTTTTATAGCAATGCTGACAGTGTCGAAATACGACTTAGTGACGGGTAAATAGTGAGGATGTACAAATTCGCGGTGAACGTGATAGGTGTTTCCACCTTCCTCATCAGCATTCGTGGCAGAATCCACTTTGAAAGGAATGACACGCAGTAACGGTACGGAGGTGTGTCGCACCACGTTGTAATCCGCCAAATCGGAGTACACAAACATCAGATTCAGTCCTTGGTTCATTTCTACAGGGAATCTAAAATATTTCGCAAAATCCGAGTTACCGGTCACAGCTGGTATTTCGTTTCTAATCATCATCAGCTTGGAGTCTCCATCCAAAATGTCATACAATTCAGGACCAAATGTAATGGCCAATACCTTGTCCTATGAAAATTTCATCATTAGGCGACGAGCTACTTTGTGGTATTCGATCGTGACACTTTTTCTGGCTTTCTCCAAGACTTTGCCAAACACGTTATTGAACCTGTCAGCAATGGCGTTCACCAAATATTGACCATTAAAATAATAGCCTGGGGAAATTTTCAACTGATATGTGGTCCGCGTAGCTTTGGGGTCTTGTGATTTCATAGAGTCACCAACACCGCCGTGTTCATCCAAGTGTTGTTGCACATGCTCGTCATGAACTTCTACCGTAAAAGTGTTTTGATTTTCGACGATGTTTTTGATTTGTGTAGGGTGAATCATTTCCAGCAAAGTCACTTCCCAATGGGCTTCGTGATCCAAGTGGATGGCGTGAGGTAATTTTGCCGTGTAACAGCATAAGGTGTTATTGGGAAACACCTCCATGGAACTGTGACTGGGTAACGTTAAGTAAAATTGGTTGTTCATAATACCAGAGTTCTAGTGTCCGAGGGGTCGCTGCAAGTCAGAGGAGTGTCTAAAAGAGGATGGTTATGGTGACTGTTGGAAGGGGGACTGACGTTGGACGCAAGACTCCCGTTGTTGTTCACGTTAGAGGAATATTTCAGAGACGGATTGGGAAGAAGATAACCGATGCAACTGCTGAGTAAAATGGTCCACAATTGTTT
This sequence comes from Megalonaias nervosa, assembly GCA_016617855.1. NCBI lineage: Eukaryota > Metazoa > Mollusca > Bivalvia > Unionida > Unionidae > Megalonaias > Megalonaias nervosa. The sequence goes on along the minus strand of JAECUM010022594.1, from coordinate 20,152 downwards.
GTCTCCCTGTTGCAAACTCAAATTGGCAATTGCAGCACCGATGACACAATACACCACAAAGATTTGGCAGAAAAGAACGATTTGCGTTTTAGGCACACGTTCTTCACTCCACACCCACAAGGGCTGCTTTTGTAGCTCTTGCAGAGAAGAACTGCGGGAAGGCGTAATTACTGCTGCAGTGGTGGCGGCTGAAGCTGTGTTGAAGGGCATGATGGTCACTTCTTTTTATGGTCTATGATTTCCGATGCGTCGATCCAAGAGTCAAAACTCAGAGGATATCCTTTCCAACGTACTTTGACTTCTTTGACAAGTCGTTTTCCCACTTTACGAGTTCTTCGATCGAGAATGCTTTCTATCTCGTACATGACGTCTTCTTTTTTGGTCACACATTGTAACTCGGGGAAGTAAAACGTTTCTTTTAACACTTCCCCGGTCATGTCTTCCAATTTATAGACGGGAGGATGACGGCCACGCACACGTTCGGTGACACGAAAGCATTCGGTGGTCCAGTTGGGTAAGTAACCTTTGGGAAGACGTCGATGTACTTGAGAGTGTGTTGATGCGTAAAATATTTCCACATGCGTTCTTTCAAGGTGCGTTGAAAACGTTCCACGATGCTGGCTTTGGTTTCGGGATTTTCGGTGGTGAAAAAATGAATGTCACGTTTCTTCAATTCTTTTTGGAAAGCTTGGTTCAGAAATTCGGTGCCTTTGTCGGTTTGACATCGAAGAGGGTGACGCCACTTTGTTTCAACACCAGTTTGAGAGCTCGCACTAACTCACTGCTCGATTTGAAAGTCAATGGCACGACCCAAGCAAATTTGGAAAAGACGTCGATGACAGAAAACAAATATTTGTAACCACGATTGTAGGTGGCCAAATGAGAGACATCGGCTAAATCGGCTTGCCATTGATGATCGATGCCCTCCACTCGGGTAAGACTTCTGGAAAATTTTCGTCGAATGGGTTTGTGTAAGGTGTACGTGGCTTGTTCTTGTAACCATCGTTGCACTTGAGGTAAACGGACACTTTTCAGTCGAGTTTTGCAGCACGATACAATTTCTGAACTCCTCCGTAACCTGCAGGATGGGATGGATCATAGTAAATGCTGGTTAACACCTTCTCCATTTTTTAATAAGTGATCCACTCTTCGCTGATGGTACTCTGAAGTGGTTTAGAAACGTCTTTACGTGTCCGATGTGCCACAGAAGTGGAAGTCGAAGGTAGTTTTGGTGGTAGTGGGGGTGGTGGTGGTGGTGGTAGTGGAATGGCTTTGGTTTTCTTTTCTTTTTTTACTTCTGGTTTCCCTTCTTTCTTTTTGACTTCTGTCGAAGGTGGAGTGGACATCATCTTTTTAACGCAAGCTTTAAGTTCTTCTCGTTGGGGTGTAGGGGAAGGGGTCAACAAGAACGCTGCAATCTTACTAGGGGTGGGAGCTGCTGACGGTGTTTGAAAGACTTCTCTTGCCTCTTCTTCCGTGGGGATGCATCTGTCTTGTCCGCTGGGAATGGTGGTAGTGGTGAACTTTTCATGAAGGCCTTAAAATCTTTCAGAGTAGGTAGAGCTGTTTCGTCTAAAGCTTTCTGGTGAAAGAGTTGCAGTCTTTGTAACAAGTGACAGTACCTTTGCAATTTTTCCGTTTCTGACAAATCGCTGCGATCCATCAATGATTGCAATTCGTGTTGTAACTGGGACATTTCGGTCAAATGAGGATTGGGAGGTAAATGCAGGGTTCGTTGTACTTGCCAACGATGGTATTCCATCCATCGTTTGTAAGGCACTAAAGCCAGTTTTCGTCCTTCCATTGGATTTCAAGGGTCACGTCTGAGATCTTTTGATTTCAGAGCTCCCTTTTATCTTCTTGACCTTTTATCTTCATCCCAGGATTCTTCCCATTGTTCCCAATACTCCTTTCAGAATGGGTCCTCCTATGGTTCCCAGCAAGGGTCCTAACAGGGGCAAAATGGCAATTCCTCCGCGTTGCACCAACATCTTTTTCTTTTGATGAATGGGGTATTTTCTTTTGGACCAATTGCCAAAGAACGTGTCGATGTTTGGCGAAGCATTCTTTGTGATGTTTAGACAAAAGTATCGTGCCTTTCAAGACATTCAGACAACATTCGCTCACGGTATCGATGACATCTTTGGAGGCAGTTTGAATGAGGTTTTATTCGCATGAGAGGAGGAGCTTTGGACAGGACGGACAAAATGCCACAATGTTTGACTTAACGAGGAGGTAGGCCTTTCCTTTTCTTTCCTTTGGGGGTAGAAGAAGGATGTCTTTTTTGGGTGACATCTTTCTCTTTCATGGTTGGTTCGTTGGTTCCGGGGCACACACCAAAAAATACACTAACGTCGATGACTTGTCACACAGCCCTTTATCCTTTTTTGGGACTATCGCTTCGTCATAAAGGTGACGATGTGTTTTCCAAAATCGCCAAAGAATCCTCCTCTTTGGTGACTTCTCCTTTTCTTTGGACGAGTGTGTCTTTTCAGGGACAGACGTCGATGATTTGCTAAGTGTTTTTTTGGATGACGTGACTGTCCTTTCTTTTTCCTTTTCCTTTTTGGACAGAAGAACGACGGTGGTGACGGTGTGCACTTCTTGGAGGGGACATCTTTGAGCGTTCAGGAGCACAAAAACACTAATCCCTATCGTTTGCCGCAGGTCTTTTTTAACACTGAAATGCGTCACCACTGATTGTCGGCTCGTCGTATCATTTTCATGGCAAGCATCACACGGACTCAGTCGGGACAGTTCTTACTTGGACAAATCCAGTAAACTCTTTAACATGCCCGATTTCTCTTGGACTTTGATTTTGGGGGCAGGTACTTTGTGAGCAGCGGCCTCTGCCGAAATGAGGAAGAGGGTGTCACCGCTGGAGGAGACGTTTTTGGAGACACGGGTTTCCAAAGTTTCATCAAATTAGGAAAGACGCGTGTCAAATCGGGTTTGGCAGGCATCACCAGCAACGGAGATGTGGAAGATGTTGAGGTTACTGGAGACGCAGTCACCGTTGTTGTGGCAGGGTTCGAGTGGGTGTTGGTAGAAATGAAAAACTTCTGACAGCTTCGCGCACAAATAAAGTCATTCGGCATGTATGTAGAATATTGATAAGTATTTAAAATGTGAAAAAGACAAACAGACCTTGCATCGCAAATTATTGTGGTAAGCAAAACCTGCATGTTTCTCCCTGCAGAAGCGGTCCAGGAACGATATGGAATCAGCCAACCAGATCCAGGAAATAATAGAGCAAGGTACAGAGACTGGTTGCAAGTATTGCATCGCTGACGTGCGATCAATAGAGCAGCAAGGCACTGAAATGGACAGTGAGGGGCGCGACCGCAGATCCCTGTTAGAATGTCTGCAGAGATTCATCCTTTTTGCATGTTCTTTTCACACTCGCATGCATGGGCATGACAATAGTCAGGTAGGCAAAACTCCACAAAATGATAAAAGTCAGGTACACAAAATCAATTAAACATACATGACAAAACCGATAAACAGTTTTCAAAATGGAGGCATAATGTTAAAATTTCGATAGTTCCTCCGTCCGGCCTCCAATGTAAACCAATGGTATAATGTTAATCCTTCTCCCCTTTGTGCCCTAGAGTGCCACATATTACAACTAATTTGTTTTAAATGGAAATGGCGCTGGTCTTAGATCCAGTATGACTGCTACGATGGTTAATTTGAAGCCTTTTCAGTGAAGAATATCTGAGATGGTTTCAGAGCTTAACATTTAAAAGAAAATAATTGTGTTCTCTTGAAGTCCTGGAGAAAAACAAATTCAGACTGTAGAATGTCAGTCTGTTCCAGGCACTTTTGTTTTTACTTGCATTTGCCATTGAGTTTAATAAATAACTTTTACTGAGTCATCTAAAGAGTTTAATCTTTACTTTGATTCCACATGCTTATGTTAATAATAATAATAATAATAATAATAATAATAATAATAATAATAATAATATTATTATTATTATTATTATTATTAAATTACTATTTTTTATGTAGTCAATGCACAGAAATATTCAATACTAGTTATATGTGTATTTAAACAATTATGGCTTAAAGCACGTTTATTTCCGATTGCGTTGTGTTTGGCATATAATAAAAGGTTGAAAAATGTATACTCTACTTACGTAACATTTTTATGATTCATGTATTTTTTTCATTGGGGTTCTATCTGCATTTTTACTTAAAATATATCTTTTTTGGTGGTAAGCATCATGCATGTTGTACCAGTATCCATTAATTGAATATGTACTGACTTTATACATGCGATACCGGAACCTTGTCGTGTATTTAGGCTGCGCCATCTCTCAAATAGCAACGTGTACGCAGATGAGGTAGGCCTAAGACGTCATTATGTTTTGGATATGGTTCAGTAATTTTATACCGTTCTTTATCCATTAGCATGAGTACCCTGCATTCTGTTCACTTTCGAAAGTTCAAGGCTTTAATAATGTTATTTTTTTTTTTTCCACAAGGAAAGAGTTGGTATAACCCTGGTCTTTATAGGTCACCACCCGTGACATGTACGAACAACCTCTATTGTCGTCTATGTTGAAGTTTACAATCATACTTTGTTTCAGACAGAATAAGTAAAAGAAAGAAAATAGGAAAGACATTAGCGCGTAGAGAAATTTTTGTCTACACACAGGCCTATGGAATGTTGCTTAAAAAACACCCGTCACTTTCCTGAACGGGTTACTAGTCCCACAGGGATTCGTTACAAATAAAATTAGGAGCCTAACCTGTAATAATGTTATATTATTACAGATTAGGCTCCTAATTTTAGTTGTAACGAACCCCTGTGATAGGCTTAGTCTACTATAGCCCGGAACGCTGTATTCTCGCGGTACTTAAAAGTTTTTATCGGTACATATTAAAACTGTTTGCCTTTGCTGCTTACTTTAAATTTGTAAAGTTTCTATGCCTTTCACGCTTTTAATTCCTATAAAAAAATCTTTCTCAATCGAAGCGCGTAAATGTCAATAAAACAGCATATGGTGGCTGACCCAGATTAACTTTCCAGGGGCAAATAACTATATATTATCGCGGTATGGTAGTACGCACGTATTATAATAAACATGAATTGCAACTTACCAATGAGAAGGAATGTCCACCCTTGCACTGGCAGAATATTTCCACAAAAAAAACGAAAAGGATCAAATGATCAAATTGAACACACAAATGTAATTAAAAGTGGAAATCCATGACTAACAGCATCACAAATTACAAACAAATATTATTTAACTTTATATGAATTTTAAATGCAATGTGGGCAGATAATAATAAATGTATACAAAATTATTATTATTATTTTTAATATTATTATTGAAATATTACTGTTTTCAAGAAAGTTTAACTGTTATTGTATTCTTATTTACATACAAGAAGTATGATCATAAGCAACAGTTGGTCAAATTTTTGTCCATATTGGCTACCATGTAATGCAATTCAAAGCATAACCTTGTAAGGACATGTACGTCATCATCGATATATAACCTATAATCATCAAACAACAGACGATACATTGAGTTTATTTCATAATCAATGCCAATTCGGGTAAAGCAAGTTTGACTGGAGTTTTCTATATGACGATCAGTTGAATTACATGAGCATTACAAAAAGGTGATGTTCTTCGTTTTTCAGTGTAAACTTATCAAAAATGTTGACTTTTTAGAGGAATGTGTGCTAAGAGATAGTTGCATCCATACTGGCTACAGCTTTACGTTTGTAAACAACCAAAATTATTCAGGAAATCCCGTTTGCCATGATAATATAGAGCCTGTGATAATACAGTGTTGGACTATATACAGAAACAACAAAATACACTAAAAATCCTAATACCCATGAAGATAAATATATATGTTCGGATCAGTATGTGTTTGAATAATGACAAAAAGCAAAATAAAATTTGATTTGAGTGATTTTTGTAGGAATTACATTTTCTTTATTGATCACTTCATTTGTGAAATGAAATCACTATGTCGTACTTGAATGGACAGCTTTGACCTCGTTTTTGTATGACCATTACGTCTTTATATACTTTAAAACACATATGATATTTTCCACTGCAAATATATAAATACACATTCTGAAGTCTCACAGTCAACATCTCACCCTTATATTTTATGTTCTGACTGATTTGCGATTTATCATTCCTGTCCAGTCGAGTAAAATCAATAAAATCAAGTATTCCTGGGTGACATATTTACATGGCTTGCACCCGAAATGGGTACAAAATAAAGAATTCGGACCAAAAGCCCTTAAATAAAAGTTTGTTTTGCTTATTATTATTATTATTATTATTATTAGAACAATATAATTACAAATCATAATATCATGGTGTACAACAAAAAATATATATATATATATATATATATCCCAAAGATGTAAATAAGTGTGTATTCATTGTATTTCTGTTTTTGAGTGTATTTCATTGTTTCTAGTAACCATTCCCTAACAGTGATTATCATTAAGATGGTTGCCTGAGGCATTTTTTTAGTTTTTTTTCTCTGCATTACAGAGTGAGGCAGTACTTCAAATTGGAAATATCGATGCGTAAATGCTTCTTCTTTGGATATATCTTCTCAAAATTTCTGTTGAATATGTAGTACAATTTTAAAGGATAATCTTGTTTTTATTTTTAAATAATTTGGAAAAATTACTTGGCATTATTTCTATGGAATGTTTAGGACCTAATGACTATTTGAGACATCAGAAGAAAAAAAAAGTGAGGTCTACTTCTTGGTCTTGGAAGTAGACTGGAGTCACTAACGTTGAAAGAAAATCTAGAAAATACAAAAACTGAAAACTCGGAACAGCAGCATAACCGGCAAATGAGGAAGTGGAAATCTTAATGAACAATATTCCAGAAAGAACAAACTATGTGAATATATTTTATATGCCCGAGGAAGTAAAATGAAAATCTTAGAACCAAATTGCCCATTTAGTTAAATAAGCTAAAGGTAATGGCATGGAGCAGAGAGACATTTGCAGTCTATAGAATTTCCAGTCCCATAGGTGTACTACAGCCAGTAATTATGAAAGCTGAAATTCTGAGGCTAATATAGCCCTTGCCAAGGGCAAAAAGAAACTGAAAGAAAAACATCAAATAATAATGAATGAAGATGTAACCCAACTAAGCATGGGTTTCATTGCCATGCACTCCAAGCACAAAAAGATAGCTTCTGCCTGGTACTATTAAATTGCTGGGTCTGTGCCAAAACAAAAGCACGAAGAATTAGATTTGACCTTTTAGACAAGATTGATATGATTAAACCAAAATCATGAATCTCATAGGTTAAAAGGCATAGTTGGATTTTTTTAATTGTAAAAATAGTTCAGAGATCCATGGTATATGTAAATATTTCCATCCTTTTTTATGCTGAGATTTGTACTTGTTTTTTTTTAATACTTTTTGCAAATAACTTTTAATACTTACTAAAATTATAATGATAATTAAGTATCAGTAACTACAAAGGTTGATGGTTTGACACAAATCAGCCCGTAATTAAAATTATACTCTGCATCTTTTCAAACATGAACTATACATGGGCACTGCTGTATTCTTTTATCAACTGATACCTCTGAATAAAAATTTAATTCTTGTTTTAAGCTTTGGCAAGATTATTCTGGTTGACACTTTTTGAGATTCAGATGAGATCAAATTAGGCTGTCAATAAGGAATAGCAGCAACCTTTGGTTAATGGGAAATGTAAAGAAAATTAAGAACAGAGAAAAAACAGAAAAATCACATAAATAGATAATCTAAAATAATTTTTTAAACTTTCTTTGATATCATATGTATTTGAAATACTATAACAAATTTTCCTCAAACAAGAAGAGAAAGGACTTCATTTCTTGTGGTTCTGAATCCACTTGAGAATGTAAATCCAGTAATTGTTGTGGATTAATGATAGAGAACAAATTGCTTACTGGCATTGCGTATTACCCAAAGCCAATATCAGGATTTAAACAGTTAATTGGCTTCGATTGTTGTTGGAATCAAAAGACCAATCTGTCAATTATAATCAAAGAGAGATGCCTAAACAACAGCTTACCAAGAATGAATACCAGTAATGTGTTGACATTACACTTTTGGACGAAGCTGAAATGCAAATCTAAACATGGATTGTTGATGATCTACAACTACTGGTAGTCTGTCTCTTTTCTGAATTTTAACCTATTTTATCTGCATTCTTTAGTGGACATATGACAGTACTATGAATATATGACAGAACATGTATCATGATAAGGTTAATCTATTGTATTTTTATAAATATTCTTCAAACATATGAGTTCTTAATATGGATTATATCCCTTTCTTAGGATCAATTATATCAATGACAAAAGATGTACTGGTAATTGTTCAAGTGCATAAAATAAAATACTTGTGAAGAACATATCAATGGACCTGTAGCTAAAATGTGATCAGGAAGAATGAGGTATAGTTAAAAAAAGGGGAATAAAGCAAATTTTGTTGATATTTTTTAATTGAGGGACAAACAACATGCTTTGCAATAGTATGTGGTGCTTGAATTGTTAGCTCTTTTGTTTGCATTTCACATTGGAGAAGTAAGAGAATTACAGTAACATACAGATGCATACAAAATAAAAATATAAAAGTATATTAGTTTATAACAATTTATTGACATGGTAGTTGAACTGGAATTGGTGTACAGCGATGTGACCTGTTTTCAATTTTGCCGATTACGTCTCATAATCATAGTACTTAAAGGAATTTCAAAGACATAATCCATACATTTGTCATTTCAGAGTATTAGATGAAGCCCAGACTTTCAGATAAAAGATAGTATTGACTTAGTGGCCAGAAAGTACAGTACTCAGATAATTTTGAAATGTTGCATTTATGTTGTAGTGTTTCCCAACAGACCCTGTACAAGGCATAGTAATCTACTCTGCAGTGGGCATCCTCATTACGCCGAGGGCACTTTCAGCATGCTTTTAGCATTTTGAATGATAACCTTGTATTTTATCACAATGTATCATCAAGTTCTTAATAATAATAATAATAATAATGTATTATCAGTATCATTATTATTATTATACTCGATTAAATTGCTACGTATTTTTGGGAGAAACATTTCAATACAATAAATGTTCCAGCTTTAATCATCTTTTATACTTTATAAATACAGTAGCATACAGAGTTTGCTTTAAATATAAGAAGTCAGGTAATACATTTCATTATGATTTATACATTCATGTTATTCAAATAGAAAATGTTCATCAAATAGCTTCTGTTCATGCGGGTTGACAAAAGACAGTCTATATACAGTGTGTGTTATAAAATATAAACACTGCTATAAGCTATGCAATTAGTTGTAGCTTCTCCAATGAATGGGCAATAATAGGTGAGTCATTAGAATACAGAAATTTTACAAGACCAAGCCATCGTTAGCAAAGAGAATTCAGGTTAGAAAAAATAAATTTCTTAATTGCATGTACTCAGTGGTGTTCAAATTCTTTTCACTGAGTGGACACACTGCCACAAGCAGTTGAAATAAATAAGACGTCCATTATGCATCATCACACGGTGTTAAATTATCTCTGGGGACAGATATCTTGCTGCTTAAGACCATAGAAATTATATCAGTCACATAAGTGACCATTTTTGATAGTGAGACATGAAAAGGGAAGGTATTCCCATTAATCATATCTACTTATGGCCATGTCAGATTTTCAGTCAGTGGACACGCTGCCAAGAGCATTTGTAACAAAGAAAGACCTCTGCTGCTTAAGACCATAGAAATTATATCAGTCACATAAGTGACCATTTTTGTTAGCAAGAGATGAAAAGGGGCATTTGCAGCTAAAAAAAGGGCAAGTTGTTGGAAAAGGGCCCAGTGAGATGTAAGAAAAAGGTTAGGCATGGGGGAAAAATGACAAAGTGCAAAAAACAACCGCTATAAGTAATGGGAATAAAACAGCATGGCATGATGCCATCCAAAAATGGCCTGCAGGAAACGCAGCTAGTATGTTGAAATTTAAGTTAAATATTAAATTATGAATAGTCAGTTGAGATATTACAGCACAGCCGTACAAAACAAAGCAGATTCCAGAATTTTGAGGACATATTTTTATATTTCACAGATTCGGCTATTGTTTCATAGTACAAAGCTGATCACTCTGCTTTAACTTTAACTATGTCATTATCAAAGCTGGATACAGGTAACGGTTATTGGAAATACAGTGCAATAGTTCTGAGATAAAAAGGAATACATGAATACAATTAAAAAATCATTGTAAATACAGTCTTTTAATGAACTTCAACTTGCTGGTAACAAAAAAGATTCACTACCAAGAATTTACAAATCCACTCAATGAATCCTGGGATAAGCTTAAATTCATTGTAGGCAAGATCAAATGTCCTAAGGTCTTGTATGTAAGCCTGACAAAATTGACAGAGGGGGAGAAAGGGATCGTAGAAATACTTTATGATCTGCAAGTTTTATACTATGACATCTTGCCATGGTACATATAACAGCACCTTTATTTAGTGCTTATATGTATTGCATTCTTCTATCACATAACTCGGCACAGTTTCTTTCATTTATCAATGTCATTTTCTTCTTATCAGCCAGTGGTTCCCAACTTGTGGGCTGCAGGGTTATTCCAAGGGGCCTGCGAATTCACATAGCTTTGCAGCGAGTCCTGCTTCTAAGCCAGAGCTGTTAGCATGTGGAGGTCTGCAGAATTATTTGAATTTAAGAAGGGGTCCTTATACTTGAAAAGGTTGGGAACCACAATTATAGGCAGTGTCTAGGTCAGTCTCACATTCTTTCGCACAAACGTGATAATGTGAATATTTATTGGGGTTTTTTTTACAAATAAGGAAAAAAATTTTATGTTTTAACTTATCGGTTACATTTTAATTATAATATTTGTTCGTATCAGGTGGTCTGTGAGCTTGCTGATTCTAAACCAGGGGTCGACTGCCTATTTTACATTGTATGCCACTTCTTTTCAGGTTAATTGCAAAATGAATGAGTGCGTGCCACCACTGAGAGAGTAGCACTGTTAAAATCAAGATTTTTGGCTGCCCTTTGCATGCAACAAAATCTCTTGATGTGCTACCTTCTGGCATGCGTGCCGTACGTTGCCAACCCCTGCTTTAAACAATTGGTTTGTCAAAAATTGTTACAATGCATGTCACAAATTTTGAAGGTTTGTACAGTGTTAATTGTTAATAATTTAACTTGTGAGATTTCTTTGATGCTGTTTAGAAATAATAGGCTTTTATCTCTAATAATTAACCACCAGAAGGATTTTGTGTAAAGCATGATCGATGAACTGAAAATGTAGCATACATGAGTGGTGCTTATGACCTGTTTTTTATGTGATAATTACAGGAGACCAATACTTCTTCCTTGGCAAACAATTAAATGGATACTCGATCTCAAAAGTCAGCTTGTCAGATATTTTGATGCATGTTGCCAATTTCAAGGTGACCAGATGACAATTGTTAATTTATTGAATTAAATCAGTGTTCACAGATCCTTCAGTTATGAGTATAAATAAATCATTCCAGTCTAGCTTTCATTGTTCTTGGTGTTGTTTATGAGATGAGCCCGCTATCTTATCTTGGCAAATAAAGTTATTTCCTTAAAATGTCACATATTGTATTTTTGTGTTTTTACTCTTACTTTAATATTATGTTTGGGACAAGCTGCACTTAGAGAACACAGACTGCACTTAGAAAACAAAGACTGACCCCCACAGACATCACTTAGAGAAAGACTGACTCCCACAGACTGTACTTAGAGAACAAAGACTGACCCCCACAGACTGCACTTTGAGAACACAGACTGCACTTTGAGAACAAAGAGTGACCCCTGCAGACTGCACTTAGAGAACAATGATTTACCCTTACAGACTGCACTTAGAGAACAAAGACTGACCCCCACAGACAGCACTTAGAGAACAAAGACTGACCTCCACAGACAGCACTTAGAGAATAAAGACTGACCCCCCACAGACAGCACTTAGAGAACAAAGACTGACCCCCACAGACTGCCATTGGAGAACAAAGATTGAAGCCCACAAACTCCACTTAGATATGAAGAATATGTTGTAACATTCAGCATTGATTAGTTTTCAGCTCAAGAGCGTATGTGATGACCTTTTGTCTGTAGTCCAGTATCCATTAGCACAAAATTGTTATTGCTACTGCTTCTCAACTGGCCGGAAGATTGCCATCCAACTTTACAGACATTCATTCGAAAGTCTGGTTGGGCCTTAACAAATATGTTTCACTTTAGATATCAGTGGTGTTATTTTGAAAATATTTTTACTACAGTAATCATAAACACAGGGTGATATTGGCATAGGATTTTAACTGAAAGACTTCTTATGATGTCTATCTGGTCCTAAATAAAATGATGACACTCTAACAACCAATATGGCCATCATGGCAGCCATTTTGAAAACTCTTTCTATTGCTACTCTTAAATGGATGCCCATATCAACATAGGGTTTTCACCAAATGACTTCTAATGATGTCTAGTTGGTCTTAATTGGAAATGGTGCCAATCTTACAATCCAGTATGGCTGCCATTATGACCATCTTGAAAACCTTGTGATCACTAATTTTCCAGGATAGATAATCAGATCAATGTAGAATTTTAAACAGAAGATTTCCTATGATGTGTAGTTGCTCCTGAATGAAAATGGTGCTAATCTTGCATTCAATATCACTGCCAGATGGTTTCAACACTTGGCAGCTAAGACAAAGAAATAGTTTCACCTTTGGATTTCTGGAAATTCTTTACTGCCAGTAATGTCAGTATCTTTGAGTGGGAGGGCCTGGGTGGCAGAGTGGTCAAAAGTGCTTGCCTTCATCAATCACTGTCATCTCATCTCAGTCCATGTGGGTTCAAGTCTCTGGCTCAGCCAATGTGGGTATGTGAAAAAGTTTGCCAGTAGCTTCCCGTGGTTCAGTTGTTCTTGCTGGGGTTTTCCTGGGCTCATCCTCTACCAGTTACAACAGCCGCCATGTATAGTTGATCGTGTGCTGAAAAATGGCGTTAAACCCACAATAGCAACAATCACTAAGGGACTCTTATTTGTTGAAAGCATTAACTATGTCAAATTGTGCCGGATTTGTTAAAGTTTTAAATTTTTTAAAGTTAGGAATATATTTCCGATACAGATATGTAATGCTTGCTCTTTATTTCAGTTTACAGTTGCAGGTTCATGTTAGGCTCAGTACTTGGTGGTGTTCCAGGGATGCATTTTGACTTTACCAAGGTGTGATACTGGATGACTCTCAATATCAGATATCAAGGTAGTTGTACAGAAGTATACATGTAGAGGGTAAGGTATGTGAGACCTATTACTGATGTTCTAGCTGATCCAGAGCTTTTAGGTTAGTGAGGTTTTGTACCTAACTTTCAAGATCTTGGTTCACTTGTTTTTGCAGTATGCTTGCTTTTTCCTATTCCACAGTTTCCACAGAAATTACTAGCTGGACACTTGTACAATGTACCCTGTTTTCACCTACCTTATATACTTGCTTATAAGATAACCCCAACTGCATAGACCTAGATCTGCCATGGCAATGTGCGGGCAGATCTGGATCTGTCCAGTTCACTAGGAGTAATCATTAGAATAAACAGCATAGACCCTGATCTGCAGGCATATTATGCTATGGCAGATCATGACCTTTTGTTGTTTGCAGTTTGATTAGACTTAAAAGCAAGTATAGACATTAGCTGTACATGTCAAAGTATGCCAGATTAACGTTGTATCTGTGTGCCTAGTATTTTGAAAGCTGGTCAGTGTGTATCTAAGCAAATAGATCGAAACTTTCCCGAATATTTAAAATGAGTGGTTAGGATTTTAGCTTGCAAAATATAAAATGCATTACTCTGAATGTCTTAATGTTATGTGCTATAATGTTTTGGCAAAATTCATTTAATGACTATTTCTGCTAAACTGATCATAACATACATGTTGTTATTTAAATGGAAACATAGACTGGTCTTTTAGTGTTAAACCATACTTGTTTCACTCCAAACACAATATCACATGTTAAAGTCAGTCATCTGTATAATTGATTTAAAAAAGTCGAAGACTCATTACTGTCCATTAATCAGTGTATAAAGGAAACGGACACTTACATGTATGTTGGTAAAGTGCCTTTCATTAATTTCATTGCATCGGTATATTGAAATCACAGGTGATCCATTAAAACACAGTCATTTAAAACACTGCTAATTAATCATACCGAGTTTGTTTTCTTTGAACTTTTTTGATTGGTCGATTAATTTGGTTGCTTTGCTCAATAGAAAGTCAAAGTAGTAATAGAACTTGCACACATGTGACAATTATCAACAACCACTTTCTGCAGTATTCATAGGATGTGAATGAATAAATGGAGGGTAAATTCAAGCATTCATTATGCCCAGATGAAGGTAGATAAAGCAATTAATATATGAAAATTACCACATGCCTGACTTCTTTTAAAATAATAAAAAAACCCACTTGTCTCGGACTAGAAAATTTTACTTGATCTACTTCAAAAAGGAATAGTCAGGGGTGTCGGGCTATGGGATTTGATCAGCCCTGGTATAAGTAGCCCATTTTGTTAAACTAATTCAGTTAAGCTGTAGCTAATTTTATTAACATAATTCAGTTTAGTTTAGAGCTTTTTTAATGATGAGTTGATAGTGGCACTTTTTCTACTTCTGTTATTGTGTTTCCACTGTTATTCATGGAGTACCAGTTATTATAATGGATTTTAACGTTTCTAAAGACTTTGAATTTAAAGATCCAACAAATAGTGATCTTTCTATGGAATCAGTAGGATCATTTTCCTACTCATGAATTTAGACTTTTACAAAATGTCATTTTTCTGTAGATCTTAATTATTTTTTTACCCATAACAATAAATCAGGTACTACATGTACCTCTACTACTAAGACTATGGTTGCTATAATTAGCTTGATGGTCTCTTTGAATGAAAAAGGGAGGTTCCAAACAATAATTTGGCTTGATTTCAATTACTTGACTGAATAACCATGTGTCTTTTTCTTTTCAGATCATGTAACAGCCATTTGGTGACATGAGATACAACAAAAAGCTAATATTGCTCCTTTGTATAGTGACACTACTGTTGATAATTCATTTGTCTATCCGTGGTAAGATAGTCATAAAAATATCTAGAATTCAAAGTCAAACTGAACATTAACCCTTTGCTTCCCATACAAAAATCTATTACCTGTGCCTCCATTTTGACGTTCATGACATCTTACCCTTGCTCCCCATTTGTATGTTATTTACTACTTATTAGGGTCTCCTTTCATATCAAAAGCATGTAAAAATTGTTAGTATGTATTCGCTTGTAAGTCGACTCAGTTATGAGTGAAACCCCTCTCCCACTTTTAATGCTAAAAGCCAATTTCTCTTTGACCCTCCAGTAATTTGGGGTGTATTTTTTGCAAGATAGATAGGATGAAGAAAGACAAACCTTGTGTAAAATATAATTTTATTTTATGCTAAGCTGTGAATTACTGGATTTTCCAAGTAAAATAATTTGTGATAATTCGCTGGAGTGACTTGCGTAGCCAAGTGGTAAAATGTTTGCCTCCCCTTAAAGCCAATTCTAGTTTAAATCCAACAGGGCGCTAATTTATTTTATCTTAATGTGCTATTTTACTTTGAATTGGAAAGGAGAATTATGTAGCTGTTTCTATTTTCTGTGTAAATAACCACAAAACAAAGCAGAACATAAACAGTAAACCATGGACATCGTGCAGGATTCAGTAAGAAATCTGCTACTTCAGTCTGTTATACAGACTGCACACAGAGTGCATCTTGCTAGCCAATACATTTGAGCATAAAATAAAAAAGAGAATTTGCATGCTGTGAGTGAATAATAGATGTACTTCAGTATTTTCACCCACTTCAGGAAATATATCCATTGTTCACTTGTTTCAAGCAAATATCCTCTATATATTATTGAGTGGTATATGTAACAAATAAATGTACAACTTACAGTTTGTTCATCTGCATTATATAAAATCCATTAAAATCCATAATGCTTGATATCCTAAATCTATTTATATGATAAATCCATGAATTCAGTTATAGGTCAGATATCGGTATAAAAGTTACAGTTCAGAATGATCTTATTCACAATATCCCATAATATGTTAATTACACACATCTTACAAATAATGACTGCTAAGACCACATTTTTGTGATTCACATTGTCCTATAAATGTCATTATCTGATGTCATCCTGTAACAATCCAAGAATTCATCCAGTAGCTCCATGTGGTCAGTGGTTCTTACCAGGGTTCTTCCTCCACAAGTTATACTGGCTGCCATGTTTCATGAACTGATAAATGGCATTAAACCCAAAACAACAAAAAGCAACTGATTGTGTGAAAAAGTTCTGACAACATACATGGTTGTGTAGTCGTTGTAAATTGTCATCTAGTATTCGTAAATGTTGTCCAACACTATTTCCCTGGCTTCACTGCCATATGTGGGTGCTTATATACAGACTTAGCTTGGGCTCTGTAAGCAACACTTTGATTATACAGTCTGTGAAATCTATTAAAGGCATCAACTGAACATGTGTTAAGTGTGCGGTGAGATCAAAGGAAGTTCAAATACCCACTTTCTTTTACTTGGCACTAAGCAAGTATCAAACTTGCGGGTCGATCAAAGGGTTGTCACATGGTAAAACAAAGAGGATGCTGCCTTTACAATCCAGGGAATTAATGTTAACTTGAAAACAAAGTGAGGGCTGCCTTAAGAAGCTAAGGGTTTATCGGGCCACATGCACTGGCAGATAACTTGGGAAATATCACTTGCGAATTTTAATCTAACTTATGGAAAAAGAATATTATACAAATTAAATCAAAGCTTCTATTTCATTCAACACAATGTTTATACAGCAAAACACAAATATTATTTCAAATACAGGTCATTTGGTTGGAAAAAGAATATACAAATTAAATCAAAGCTTCTATTTCATCCAACACAGTATTTATACAGCAAAACACAAATACTATTTCAAATAGAGGTCATTTGGACTTGCATGAAAATGGAAGCAATATACTTGCTTGTAAGCACCTATGGTTTACAACATTGATGGACACTTCACTTTGGGGTGGGTAGTATTTAATTTACTAGTAATATTCAAATTATTAAAATCCAAATAACTGGATACAAATATTGTGTATTTAATATTGTATGAAATGGATAAACACAGAGCATACCATATATGCATTTGTGAATGGGAATAGTGATATGAAAACGTAAAAGTATTGGAATTGACTCTATTGTTATATAATGCAAACATCAAGTTTTCAACATTACTCTTAGATTTATGATGTGCTTACAAGATGACTCCTACTCAGCATGAATTGAATTTTCAGTAAAAAAAAGATCGACTTAAAAGTAAGTATATATGACATGCATTCTGTTGTCACAGTAATCATTGTGTGAATCTGAGAATCATAGCATTATTAGTGGTAGTTATAAAATAAAATAAGGTTTTGAAATCATATTTAACATCAGCAGTCAGATTAATTAATCATGTATCGTTCTCAAGAAAATTATCTTGAACCAAAAAGATAAATTAAAACTTTAAACTTTATTTAAAATTAAACACGTTTGTCATATGCATATCTATGAGCATTGTCTTGACCTTTTTGGTAAAATTAACATTTAAATGTTCTGTAATAAGAATTGGCATTCATGCATTATTCTTCATTAAAAATAATTCCATTGCAAAATCTTATGATCTTTATGCATAAATATATTACTTTTTATACAAAATTTTTAAATTATTCTAAATTCTAAATTTCGTTTGAATCATGTACTTGTTATTATATCAACAATTTTTTTTCATTAAAATCTCATTTACAATAAAGGTACTGTGAATGGAGGCTGACAGCTGATATTCATGTGGTATAAAAAGACATTGAAATAACACTCAACATGTTAAACATTGCAATCCTGAAAGAACAGAATACTTTCAGGATAGAAGTAATTATGAACAAAATATTTTGTTTAAGAAATCAGCTAGGTAAAGTATTGAGCCTGCTGTAACTAAGATAGTAGAGTCCGACCCATAATCCAAGGGCCATGTGTTCAATACCCTGCCTACCCAGGCCAGCTGCCTCGGTGTGTCCTTGCCTCAGCACTTGGCTCCCATTTCCTTGGCATAACATGATGAGTTAAGCATAGGATAAATCTATGCAAACTTGGTGTCGAAATATAATATTTTTACTGATATTTTCATTTCATTGAAGACCTGATCTTGAATATGAATAACCACTATCTAGTAAATGAACTATTCTTAGACTTTTGTGTTCACCAAGGAAAATAACCTAACATGACATTAAAACAAATTAATAATAACTGTATTGGAGCATATCTGTGCTACTCTTTTAAAATGACCATACTTGAGGAAACACATTGAGATTCTATGTCACAAAGATGGACATTGCACATGCCAGAGTCAAATTTTGTGACATATCACCACCATTTCTTCAGTACTCTTCAAACTGAGTATTTGGCCTTGAGTTGGTCTCATATGTCAACCAGATATTTGGCCTTGAGTTGGTCATATATGTCAACCAGATATTTGGCTTTGAGTTGGTCACATATGTCAACCAGATATTTGGCTTTAAGTTGGTCACATATGTCAGCCAGATATTTGGCCTTGAGTTGGTTACATATGTCAACCAGATATTTGGCTTTGAGTTGGTTACATATGTCAACCAGATATTTGGCCTTGAGTTGGTCACATATGTCAACCAGATATTTGGCTTTGAGTTGGTTACATATGTCAGCCAGATATTTGGCCTTGAGTTGGTTACATATGTCAGCCAGATATTTGGCCTTGAGTTGGTCATATATGTCAACCAGATATTTGGCTTTGAGTTGGTCATATATGTCAACCAGATATTTGGCTTTGAGTTGGTTACATATGTCAGCCAGATATTTGGCTTTGAGTTGGTCACATATGTCAACCAGATATTTGGCCTTGAGTTGGTCAGATGTCCACAGCATCCCCCCCCATAGTACTCTTGGTAGTGAATGCCCTTGGACAGTTGACCTGTCATGCTGTCCCATCTGTCTGTTTCCAGCTTGCACATTAGTAATGATTGGGTCAGTTATGGATAAAATTGCAACTGGTTTTTTTTGTCCTTTTACAAGATGGCAGTCAAGTTTCCATCCAGACTGATGAGATGGTCTGCCTGCTGTATGGTGGTTATTTGAAGTCCTCTGGGAAGCCTTTACATTTTTCCTGATGATGCCAATAGCATAGCTACCATGTCTCAGTAAACTTCATACCAATTGGATGGATATGACAAATTTGTCAAAGTATACATGGTAATATTTGCCTCAAACAGACCTTTGGACAACACAATAGCTGAGATCCTTCTTGCTGTCAGTGATTTGATTTATGTGTTCCTTCATCTGATAGAATTCAAACTGGTGACAGAAGCCAGTCAAACTGTGACAATGCATCCATACTTGCATAATTTTACTTCCAGCATTGTCTGTTGATGTGATTTGATTGAACCTTTGCGTATTTAAAAGATTAGAAGAAATAAACAACACGCATAATTTTGTTAAATTAATTTTATATTTTAAACAGCTTAAAGTGCCATTATATATAACAGCACATGGAAGAAGGTTTGCCATATTTACCATGCCTTCTTAAGATGTGTTTTTAAATAGGAACAAAAGAAGGTCATTGTAAAACAGTAATCATGATATAAAGTTCAGCATCATATTAGGAAAACCTTTCATTGATATATAACTTACATACATTAAAAGGGCTTGTGACCATGTAAATGTCATCAACATTTGATATTCTTCCAGTCTGACATTTGTTCCAGGACAGGTTTGTTGACACATGCAAATGAGAATATGATATTGTACCTCAGACAGGTAAACATGAGTCATGTTGGCTGTGTTCGATTTACTTGGAAATTCTGCATGTGCCTCACTTGACATGTTTAAAACATCAGCTTAGTCAACTTTACTGCAGGAGAGTTGTCCAACCAAACAGGCAGCTAAGATGACCAGAAAAAAACATGACATCTAGTCAGGACCACCTCACAAAACTCCACATTTTGACTGGTTTTTC